>VXAY01002359.1:479934-490575 GCA_013399855.1 Oxyruncus cristatus
CCCGCCCCGGGCACGGCATGCACGGCCCGAGCCCGCCCCGTGCTCCCTGTGCCGCGCCGGGGAGCCCCGGGGTACCCCCGCGCAGTCCCTTCGCCCAGGCATGTGCCCCTGCCCCGGGGACCCTGCCCAGCCCCGCCGGCCCGGCAGGAGACGCGCCAGCCGCGGCGGGGAGAAGGGAGAGCCGAGGCAGCAGTGCTGGTGCCCAGCCCGGTCTGGCAGCGAGCCGGAGGGTGGCGAGGGGACAGAGACCGAGGCCAAATGCAGCAGCATCCCCCAGCACCATGAGGCCCCTTCCTGGCCACTGGCGTGGTGGGAGGTTGGAGGATTTCGGCCAAAGGGACGCCTCCTCTCATCACCCACCACTGCACCCACGTCTACCAGCAGCGGACGAGGAAATGCCTCAGCCGAGGACCTCGGTCCCTCGTATGGCACTGGGGTTTTAATATTCACAAACAGCATAAGGGATCTGAGGCAAGCTGCTGCTCCAGCATAACAGCACAGGCATGGGCACAGCAGAGTGGCAGCACAGAAGTGTAATCCTGGGAAAACACGTGTGAACCTTAACACCACCGTCTGACAGCCCTGGACTCCTCAGCTGACAAAGCACAAGAAGCAATTTCCACTCGTACCGAAAAGGTGCTGCTGCTCACTTCTGAGAAACGGGCAGCGTGTTGGTCCAGCGGCAGACAACACTGCCTTGTTAAGTCATTCTTCCTGCTCCTACTTTCCAAAAAATTTTTCATGCATGGCACAGTCCAGCATTGAAGAAACAGGATGAGTATGCAATAAACCACATTTCTTCCCTCAGGAGTTTGGACTCTTCTGGATAAAAAATCAAAACAACCCATCTCCTGGCATGAGCCAGAGCAGCAGCAGTGGCAGCTGCTCCTGGTCTTTAGGGTGGAGAGCCTTGTGTTGATCAAGGTGGGCTCTCTCAGTGGATGGCCCCTGTGCCTGGGCAAAATCAAAATGCTGGAAAGAGGGATGAGGGAGGTGGCACAGCATGGCTGTACATGGAGGCAAGGAGCTCAGCCTCATCCAGGGCAGGGCGAATTTGGCTGAGACAAGGTGCTGGCACCAGCAGGCTGGGATGTCCAGGAACGGTTTCTTCATGGGCAGCACCAGCTGCTGGACATTTCTTAGGCTATTTACTAACTAGCTCAGGTTTCTTATTTTAATTAAAGTTTGGCTTCTTTTCCTAAAATGTTTCATATCATCTTTCCTACACAGATCTATTTCTGAGTTGAGAATAAAGATTAATTAAAAACAGCAACAACAACAAAAGCCCACCTACCTTTTGCATGATGTTTTTTCATGTTAGCAGAGACAACCTTTGAGCATCCATTTTTTCTCAGGGACGAAGTCAGCTGTGTAGACTATGTCAGATCTCCTGCCCAACTGCTTAGTATCATGAAAACTGCATGGAGAAATATAATTGAGCAGTTTTAGGATCATTTTGGTACAATCTGGTTTATGGAAAGGCAGCAGAAGAGCCAGACCCTGACTAGCTAGCTGAATTCAGATCTTGGGGAAGAACCCTGATTCTAGTCTGAAAACCAACAGCCAAGCCCCCAAATAGCCTCAGCCTGGATCTGAACCCATCCTATGCACTTGCAAACTTTGTAGTCTGTCTTCAGTAGTAATGCGACAGGGATGAAGAAGTTGCATTCCAAACCATTTCCATGAAATAGGCTCAGATTTGATTACACCCAGTTTGGACAGCACAATTCCAATCCAGCGAAACTGGAGCTGAAGAGTAACAGCCAGAAGTGCTTTTCCTCCCTTTAGTTGCTCCGATGTAGCCCAGAGCTCACTGAGTTTCTAGCGGTCGGCAAACACCTCCCACCCAGGCAAGAAATCACTTTCTCCTCCTTAGCAAGTCGTTTGAGTGATCAAATTTGTGTCCATTAAGCAGTTAACTGGTCACACTTTTTGGAAAGAGGCACCACACCTGTTAAGGACTTAGCATCAACAAAGAGCTAATTTGTGGAAATTCAGGCATGAGGCAAAAATAGTTGAAGCCAAGAGGAGTTTGGGGTGAAGCTGCATGAGGTTGGCCCACCCAACCAAAAGGGGAGCACTACCATCCCCTCCTTTTCCCCATATCCCTCCAAGGATCTCAGAGCCTCACCAGCTCTGCTGCTTGCCTAGTCCTTGTGTGACCCATCTCATCCTGGCAGGGTAAAAAAACAACACTGAGTCTTTATTTCTGAATTTATTCTCTGATTCCTTTAGGTGGGATACACTTGGTTGCTACTGAAATTAATTTCATAGATAAGTACCTATGCACAGAGATGAAAGATGAGTACATGAAAGCAAAATTCACTGACAAGTTGCATCTGCTGCGAGGCTACACTTAAAAGCACAGAGGTTCTTCAGATGGTATCTCACCTTAGAAAGGGCAGATTTCAAACCATACCCCACATTGCTAATGAGGATACAGGAAATCTCATCCATTTTTTCCACTTGAAGCAAAACATCTTTTCCCACAAAGGGAAATGTTGATGTTTCCCTGTATGATTTAAGCTTAAAGAGGAAGCTGACAGGCTGAAAGTCACGGTGAAATACAAAAACTGGCTCCAACACAAACAAGCCTAAGCTTGACAAAAAAGGCCGTAGTTTTAACAAGCAGCTTAAGAGAAGACCAAGGCGGAGGCCCTTAATGAAATCTAATGCCTTTTGAGGCCAAAAATTTTAGAGCAGCATTTTTCAAGCAGTTCAGATTGGAAATCCTATATAAAAGAAAAAAAAAAAAACAAAAAAAAAACAACCCCAAAAAAAGAAACTTTCCAGTTCCCATACGTGTTTTGTAAAGCTAAAGTGAAAAACTTATGGTAAAAGTGATAAGCCTGTAGAATTTATTGTTTCATGTATGGTTTTGACAAGTTGCCAAGAGAATGGTGCTGCTCTATGGAGAGTGGAAGAAATGACATTTTCTTTGCTTTAGATTGTTATAAAATTTTCAGTTCTTTACAAGCCCCCAGATGGTTTTTATAACCCCTTCAGGGGTTGCAACATATTGACTGAGAAATACCGATTTATATAGCAAACTCCACTCTCTCATTGCTGGCAAAAATTACTGCTTTGTATATGTGTATACACGCAGTGGATGAATATAAATAAAAGCCCAAAAATAATGAGATCTGAGGCAAAATCTGCCACCTGGTAGTACATTAACTTGGATCAAATTTCCCTAAATTTACACTGGTGTAAAAGGAGGAATATTTGGCCCTAACTCTTTTAGGTGAACTCTGAATTGAGGATTAAAAAGTTTGTACTCTGCTTCACCCTGCAAACACAGCAGATTGCCAGCTGCTTTCATTGGTGGCAGGCACAGGGAAACATTTCCAATCAACAATTTTCCTGTTTTTCATTGGCTGTCATTGTGTTCATCTGAAGTGTTTTAACTGGAAATTATTGGTGACTTGGGACACAGTAAGCTTGCAACAGAAACACCACAGTGAGTGACCTTAGCACCTCAGGAGGAACAGCTCTGAAATGCTTTGCCTCTAATGAATAAAGTAAACAGTGTTCAGCTTTTGAGTTTGGAAGACCTCTATAATAATCTGTATTTTGTACATTCACAAGGGTATAAGGCAATTCTTACTGAATGGTGACTTTCCAAAGTACGTTTAAATGCAGGAGTAGCCATGAAGAGCTCATATCCTTGGGTGACTAAACCTATGCTTTTGCTCTTGCCCGCAGGTCCTCTGCAATCAGGCTTGGCTCTGGTCATCACTGCTGGGACTGCCTGGGTACAAAATGCTGTGGGATCTGGTGCTGTGCTCCAGCACACAGCGAGGGAGGAGGTGGAGCTCCATTCTTCCTGTACTGCAGGGTTAGGTGGTCACTTGGAACGTGGGGCCTGTGATTTCAACTCCCCGTGAGGCAGGAGGAGAGTTGCTGGTGTTCCCAGGAGAGGTCTCTATCTACCCTGTCTGAGGCTTTTCTGGAGCAAGAGAGAGCTCTTCATTTTGGTACCTTCCTACTTTGCATTAAAGAATTAAAAATGCACTTGATCAGGCAGAAGGAAAGGAAGAACATGGCACCATAGCTTCATATTCAAGTTATCCTTTGGGAGGGTGGAGACTGCTGTTCTGCTCCCTGCTTGCCAGGCAGAATACTTTTGTATTTTACATTAATCAGCCAGTGAATAAAATACATGAACAACCCTTAGGCTGGACAGAAACTTTAACTGATATCCTTGTACCCAGCATTTCCTCTGCTCCTTTGCATTGCAATACCTCACCCGCTTCTTGGAGCTGAGCCTTAACCTGTGCCCTGTAGCTCTACACGGGGAAAAGCAGAACTGCTGCACTAAACTTTCTGACAGTTTTCATTATGCAGATTTTAAAACCTTTAGATCACAAGCTTTCTCTGTCAAGGCACGCACACAGCTCCCAGCTCCTTCAGCCCCCATCTCATCTGAAGCCGTCTCACACTGATTTTAAGGAAGCAGCAGTGAGCTGCTTCCAGATTACCTCAGATTTGTGTGGATTTGGGGCTAAGCCCCATCAGTGAAGCTGTTCCTTAAACTTTTGCACACTGTGTTTAAGTTTGTAGGACCCAAGTGACCAGAGCTGGCGAAGTTTTATTGTTGGTTCGATTTCTGCACACTTGGACAGCTGTTAAAAGAGCAGGCAGCAGAACAACTCCAGACCTGAAAGAAGGCAGCAAAGCAGACTTGGCAGAGGTAAAAAAGCATAGGCAAGTCAGCTGGCTCGGGGGAGGCAAGTCAGGGGAGCGAGCCTAAAGCGCAAACAAAGCAAATGGCAGACTTGAGGCTGGCCCAGGTCCTGGTGGGGCAGAGCTGAGCCACCAGCCAAGGCATGGCCTGGTTCCCAAGGCCGAGAGAGGCGTATGTCGGCAACGAGGTCAGCAAGGGAGATGATGTGAATGAGTGCCACAATTTTTTGGCTGAAATTTGCGTGTTACTTCAGGCTAGAAATGCTGCCATTTGCCATTGTAAATACCCTATGCAAAAACATGGGCTCTATGGCACTCAGCTGAAGGACAAAGATCTCATCTGCAGCTCCTCAGTGCTAGGAAAAGCCAGTGCTGCCCATCAAGCCCAAATTAACTTCCCTTGGTGTGGGCAGGATGTAGCGCTTGAACTCCTTTGACATGCATTTCCTAGGGACAAATGGCAATTCCCTCTGCGGCCCATCATTTACTATCTGCATAAAAGCAGAAGGAGATGATTAGAGTGGGGAACTGCCTTGCTCTTGCTATATTTAGTGCCCTGTCAGCTCAGCCTATAATATTTTGCTATTCGGTTGTAAATAATACTCTAAGGAGGGGAATAAAATGGGGAATAAAATGAAAATCAAACTTGGAGAAGCTGGTATAAAAAGAAAAAAAAAGTCCATAGGTCCAGAACACAGAGGAATAAGCCTTCAACTTGTGTTTCAAAGCAGATGGTGGTGGTAGTGGAGCGCATCCCACCACCCGCCCCGTGGTTTGGAGTGATGCAGGGCTGCAATCTTTGGGGTCTGCCAGCTCAAAGCCGCATAAATCAGTCTTTCTGGCTGGCTCCTTCTGCCTGGCACCTGCCAATATGGTCTGACGTGAAGACTTCCAGCGTTATACCTAAAGGAATTCTCACATTTATATTTCAAGGAGTTCTGGGAGGCCTCACATGTTTCTTTTACATGTATGTATTTAAATCTATTCAAATTTGTTCCTCTTATGAATCATCATGAATCATCATCGGGACTTATTAGCTTAAACTCTACACAGCACACATTTGTAAAGAAAAAGACAAAATATGTATGTCCTGAATATTCCAGTGGTTGCTGGACATCTTAGAGCAGTAAATAAATTTCCTAGTGACAGCCTTGTGAGGTAAAGTGGAATACTCCCGTTTTACAAAATAATGGTGGAGGTAAAGTGACCACTCCATAGCTGTTCAGGAAATCTGTGGAAATGACCCCAGATCTCTAGTATTTCAACATCTTTGCTAACCCACAGGACCAGCTTCTTCTAAAACCAGATGGAAAAGCAATGCAGAAAGGAAGAGAACAAAGAAAAGGGTTTGGTTTGGTTTGTTGCCAATGAAGAGTAAAAGAAGAAAGCCATTAACAAAGCATTTTCCCGTGTGATTCAAATTAGGGTAGCCCATAATGGCTGAAGACAATTGTGCCTTTATTCTTTTTCAGATATTTTCAAATTTGGGAAAGTTTCTGCTGTTCTTTTGCCATTCAACATGAGTAAGTTGTGTTTGATTCCACCACCAGAATGATTCACTGCACTGAAGAAATTCAGAACTTCCCCAGTAGAGGAAGTACATTATTAAATTTTAAATCTTGACCACATCAGTACAGAGTTTTTCTATGCTGGGAAACAATTTCTCTACAGTCTGGAGGAGGTGCTCTCTAAGAAATGAAAAATGAATTTTGTATTGTAAACCCCATTTAAGTTCACAGGATTGTCGGGGTTTTTTTTCCATGAGTAATGAATGAGTAAAAACAAACAAACATCCTTTTGGATATGAACGAAAAAGAAGCATAAAACATTAGTTGGGCTTTTAGCCATAACCTACTTGGAGATCCACTGTCTCGGTGAAGTTTTGGTCATGCTCTTCAAGAAGTACACAATACACAGTTTATTCAAGATAACTTATGATAACAGCTCAAGGCATTTTGGTTACAAGCCGTAGGTTTCTTTATTACTGACTCATTCTTCTGGAAACCTGGCCCTGGCTCTGCACCCTGCCTGAGACAGGTTTTTTTAGATTTTAGTTTCTTCAGTTCTTTCAAACTGAAAAAGGATAAAAGAGGTTATAAGGAGTATATATAAAAAAAATTCAGTCTTGAAGTTTCGATTCACTGTTTTATAGCTTCTTTCATCTGAAAACTCGCAAAATTCAATTTTTTAAATAAATATTTATGAAACAAGCATTTGCAAAGTGTGTTTTCCTGCCAGCTCCGGTGAATGCTTTCTGATAACCGTTTTTCCAAGACTACCTGGGTGTTTTCATACAGCTCATAATACAGTGCGGTGCATTGTCTTCTCTGGGAGCGGTCAGCTCACACTCTGAAGAAGCATCACATGAAGGCACCTTGCATTTGGTTGAACAGGGTTTGGATCTATTCTGCTCCCTATGCTGAACTGTGGGACATGTTGGCATAACCCCTTTGCAAGAGTAAACCAAAGAGCCTACAAGGCACATTTGTTGTGATTAATAATGGGAAGTTGTAGAGGTGGGGCAGTTAGGGCTATTTCCTGCATTTTATTGACAAGGAAACAATAAAAACCCCAGTATTCTGCCCAGACACTTACAGATTAAGAATATAGGTTTTTGGTTTGCGCTGCACCCACTCAAGTGACTTCTGAGGCTAACAAGGACATTGTATTCTCTGTGGAGAAGGACTGAAGAGAAATTCAATATTCAGCCCAAGAATATCAAATCAATTTTGATACCTATTCTCTTTCAGAGGCCTGTAGAGAGGAATAAGGTTCAGCTTTGATTTCAACCTTCTTGGATGAAACAGGCTGCTGCTCAGCCTGTTGGAGAAAGAGTGTTATTGGCCTGTTCAGCCGGCAGTAAACACCTAAAGTGCAAAGTTAAGAGTCCAGAAGAGAAATGCTACGGCTTTGATTCCCCAGAGATTCAAACCACTGCCTGAAACAATTAGCAGCTGCAGCCTGTAATCACTTGCCACTCAGGCAGGAAGGAAGCCCAGCAGTAGGGAGCCAAGGGCCAATGCAAACATACCTTGCTCCTGCCCCAGCAAACCTGGCTGCTCCTCCGTGCTCCAGGGCAGCACCACAGCTCACCCTAAAACGTGGGACTTCCCGCTTTCCATCAGAACTGTCTTCCCCCGTCACAGGGCAGCCAGCCCTGACACCTTAGCTACACCTCAGCATCTCCCATTAGCCTGCCCTTTCCCAAAACAAAAAGCAGCTTTGAGTTCGCAAGCCGGGGCCACACAGGAAACCTTGGTTTGCTCGTTTTGCCAAAATAATGTGTAAGATGGCAGATTGGGCAGTCTTTGGCTAAAAATAAAAGGTTGTTGTCTTTCAACTAATTAATATACTTCAGGTCTTTGAAAAGCCTGTTATTTCTTAGCAAGATATTTCATAGTTTTCTTCTGGTCTATTTTCCTGCCTGCACTGAAATTCTGATCATGCTAATTATCTTCATCTTCTGTGGCTTCTATCATGCTTTTCTTGACCTCTCTAGGTCTCTAGGGCTTGGCAATTGAGCACTCAGCTCTGGTTAAGGGGAGGTTTCGCACATATTTTTATTTATATATATATTTCTTTGTTATATATATAAAGCACTTATCATCATCCTGAAAAACATTCTATTTTCCCGAATTTATTTCTCCACTCACCACCTCCGTTTGGTGTGTTTCATGCCCCAGTGTCTTGGGTTTGCAACCCCCTTCTGCACTCCAGCACCAGCTTCTTCCAGGACTGATGTCCTTTCTGGGAGGAGAGATTCTTGCCTATGGTTTACTCCAGACATCCCCTTGAGTCAGTTTGTGCTGCAACGACAATAAAGACAGGATTAACTGGTTCAAAGCTTTAAGAATTAATTTGAGAGATGATGGGAAAGGTCCTTTCCCCTGCCCCCTTCTCTGAGCTGGAGTTCAGGCTACCCATTTCTTAAGTCAGAATTTCTGAAGTTTGTGAAGTTTCAGTTTCTGAAGGCAGAAAAAGACTGAATGGTTCATAGTTCAAACTCATTCTTTCAGAAAGGGGTGGGGTATGTTTTTAATAATGCCACACTAGCTTGTGAATTAATGCTTCGGTTTTCTGAGGTACAAGAGCAGTCTGCTTTGGAGGACTGTCTGACAGGATGTAACAAGAAAAAAGATGAAGACAAATCTAATTCTTTAGGTTTAGTTGCTACTGTGTATTAGGACTAAAGTCTCAACTACCCCCTATCACTCTATAGGAAAGATTTGATATATTTTCAATATATGGTGAATATATATATATATGACAATGTTGTTTTTTTTTAAAATTTAAAAGACAAAGAAAACCAGCACTATGGGAGAAAACAGTAAGTTTCAGGAAAAAGTTTTTTACAACCACCAATAATAGAACAAACACCTTTAATCACAGAAGGCATTGCCTTAGTACAAACAGCTAGATAGACTTTTGAGCAGAAACAACTTTGTCCTTATTCATGTAGAGGTGTCCAAGAAAGCTCTAAAAGTCTCCAAACAGCTGCCAAGGAACAAAACCACATTTGCTCTCCCTCAATTCACTCTTACACCACTGCAGCCGGTGGCCTAAGTGGGGTTTTTTTGGCTGAAACCTTAGGCTGGGCATCAGTGATGGTGAGATCAAAGGAAGACGTTGCAGCCTTGCCTCTGGTGAGTGTGGTGCCCATCCCCACTCAGTGCCTCTACCCTTGAGCTTCCAGGGCCCTTTTGCATCTTGCAGTTCCTGGTAAGCAAAAACATAAATTTGTAGATTAGGAAGAGGGTGAAAGCCATGGTCAAAACCCTTTCTGGGACAAGTGGTTTAGATACCACTGTAGCCAAACTCAACTAAGCCCTAACTGAAGCTTAAATGTGCTACATCTGCTCAGTCAGCCCTTGCTGGGAATGATACCACAAGGAAAAAGTGGAGGAAGAGTGGGACAGACAGGATGGCAAACCGTTTCCCAGGCATCAGCAGTGCCATTGCTATGGCATGTGGGTGTTGTGGACAGATGCAGCCCATGCTCTTGCTCTGTGGTTAGCCTGCACCACAACTTCCCACCATCTCATTTATTTCCATCCTTGTTGGTGTCAGTGCCAGGTCAAACCCTGGCCAGATGGCCAAGGTCAGCCCCTGCCTCTGCCAGGCCCCTTCCCTGCTGCCCCAACACAAGCTCCAACTCTGAAGTTTCAGCAGGTAGATCCATCCGTGAATCCTGAACACCACTAGGAAAGCCTGTCCCAGGCTGGGCACCTTTCACCATGCCAGAAGCTGGGAGGCTGGACACTTGCACCAGCCAATGGCTCCCTCTAGAAGAAATTTAGCCCCCTGTGGGGCTGAACAGCTCTGGGGAAGCACATTTGCCTCCCAAGTCCGAACCTCTGGCTGGTGCCCAAGCACCAGGAGTGCTCCTTCCTGAACAGAGGATGTTGCCAGCACTGATCCATCTTGCTGTGGCTCCGCAGACAGTGACTTCCATTTCCACAGCTATCATAACAGTGCTTGGGATATGTTTCAGTCTCCAGGCTGTGTACACTGTCTGCATTCTGAAACCACATGTAAACTGGTGGGCTCATGGACTCGCCTAAGAAAACCTCAGCTCTGCTCCAAAGTTGCCCTCTCAGGGTCTTTCCTGGGTCAGCACCTTTTCACCACAAACACACACAGCCCAGCAGACAAGAGATCAAAGCTACTCCTTAGCCAAGACAGAACACCATGAACCAGAGGCTGTCTCATGTCACCCCCTTCTAAATGAAGAGCAAACGTGACTTTTTTTCTTTTTTTTTTTTTTGTACTGAATACCTTCCCCACTGTGATTCAGTGTTATAAGAGGGGACATAAATCACCACTGCATAGACTTCCCCTGGTCACACAAGAATCCATTTTCTTTTTTTTCTTCAACAGGGCTGATGATCTATATTTTATTTGCAGCTTTGTTTGTTTTTTTTTGTTGTTTTTTTTTGTTTGTTTTGTTTTTTTTTT
>VXAY01002359.1:490590-623763 GCA_013399855.1 Oxyruncus cristatus
TTGTTTTTTTTTTTTTGTTGTTGTTGTTGTTTTTTTTTTTTTTTACCAATCCTGGCTTGCCTCCATCCACTTTTTTCAACTAGGATTTTGCTGCTTTGTTTTCCAGTCGCACTGTTTGGGTCCAGTGGATAAGCTGTCAAGTCAGAAAGCTCACACACAGGCAGCAGCATCCCCAGCTCAGGCTTGCTCTTGCCCCATCAGGCTTGACAACACTTCAGAAATGACTGATGTAGTAGCCCCAGTGCCTTCCCTTGAGATGACATCACACAGGAAAGCTGTCAGTGCTCAAGGAGAAAGGATCACCACAGAAATGATGGCTCATTTCAGCCTATGTCCAGAGTCAGTTACTCAAAGGTAATAAATACCTGGATTAGGGTTTTTAACTTCATGAGTTCCTGGATAGCTGGCACCAAGAGCTGTATTTCTGTCGTAGAATGTGGATGTACCTCCCTCTAGCCACGATGCCATGAAGCAGCCAATATCTACAGTTCATTTGGTGCACTCTGTGGTTCAGAGGTCATGGAGGACCATGTAAAACATCTGCCCAGGTTCAAATAAATGCAGATAAGTCCCCTCATAGAGGATTCTTCTAACTGTGCCTGGAGGGAGAAGCAAGAGGAGGTGTACACCTTACGTTGCACTGGCCTTATGTTTCTGGTTCTCGTGCCCCATGGTATCAGAGGAAGCTATTTTTGGCAATTTGCCTGTTATCAGGAAGGTCCAGGAAGGTACTCCATATGGCAATGAGCTGCATAAAGCAGATTCAGCTTTCCTTAGGAATTTCCCTCGTGGTCCATACTCTAGTCCAAAGGTAGCAGTCTAGCCTGGTGCTTTATGCCTGCCCCCTTGGTTGGTATTTGTTCAGGCTGAACAATCAGTTGTGTGAAATAAATGGCATATATCAAGCCATTGTTTTTAGTACCTCGTAAGAGAAAGACCAGGTATCAGGCCTAAAGCAGCTCTGAGACAGCTCAAATCCATCCATTTCTTCCAAGAGCACTTCAGATTCCCTGTGCTTCTAGAGCAACCATTTCTCACTGTCACTTCTGGCCAGCCCAGTCCTTAGAGGTGCTCTGGACTTCGCTTTCTTAGGGTGGTTATTTCTCTCACGGAAGAGTTCCTGGTAGCTTGCCGTGGTTTCTCTCAGTAAATCTTCACATGCCCAATTTTTATAAGCTTTTTTTCCAGTCAAGTGTTGAGCAATCTAGTATTACATCATTTGTACTGAGTGTTCACTGTCATCAAGAGCAGAGAACTGCCTACTGGATATTAATTCCATTCAGAGGTGAAACAAAGACGTTTTTACTAAGCCTGAGTGTTTCAGGCAAATAGAGTAATCCTGACCCCAGCCTTTCACACGGTTGTAGAACCAGAGTAAGGCAGCCACCAAATAGAGCTCCCTCACCTTTCAGGAGTGGTCTGTTCACATTAGCAGAGCAACACAGGACAACTGAATTCCAGTTCAGCAGCATTCAGAGTCCAGTTTGCATAGAAATAAATAACTACCCAAGGATCAAAGGCAGGGAATCAGAGCTTAGCATCCATACAATGTCTTCAAAATGAACGGAACCTTGCAGGTCTCTTTTCGTAATCATTAGGACTGGCTCATTCCAAAATGCTGTTATTAAACAGATTCAAGGTGAATTACATCTCTGGTAATAACACTAATACTTTCAAGACTTGATTTTCAGGTTACCTGTTTGCATATGTGCCTGCACAAACTGCACACTCCACATGTCTTGGCACTGGCACAGCAACTGCGTGCACAAAAGGGGCATCTCTGCACGCACATGGCCAGCCACACACCAGGCTGGACTTGGACTGCACACCCAGGCTGGACACATAGACCCCTCAGAGCAGTTGGCTCCTACTTTTATTGAGTCACTGTCAAAACAGTGCAGATAACAGAGCAGCAGAAGTTAAAACACAATTCCAAGTAACGTAGACTAAACTGAGCTCACGTATCACTCACGCAGTGCCAGCAGCTCCCTCACTTTGCATCTGTCTTCCCTAAAAAAGCTGCATTCAGCAACTCACACCTCACACCTCAGGTGCAATCACACCTCAGGCTAAAACATTTCTTTTTTTTTGTACAACCCTCTTGGCAAGTATCCTTTATATTTTATTACCAATTTCTGTTACTTGGATTAAGTTATTCCCTTTGTATGACTGGCTACTTCCCAGCTGCCTCTGAAACCAACAGAGATGAACTGGGGGAAACAAAAGCAGCAGATGCTCTACCTTCAGTCCCCACCACACACACTGCTATGCAGCACTCAGCACTCCATCCCCAGACCTCTGTCCTCTCTCCTCTGATTTCTGGATCTAGAGAGGGGGAGAACTGCCACTCCTAGCAAATAGTGGGATGGTGATAAAATGACATTTTCCTCTTAATTCTCTATAATAATGACTGTCAGAACATTTTTTAGAAAAATAAATCCAAAACAACAACAACAACAACAAATCCACAAACCCAACCACCCAAATTCCATTGTACTCAACAAATTTCCTTGTCCTCAACAAATTTCCTTGTCCTCAGGCTCTTCACATTTTGCTTTTTGGTGCCCATTTAACATAGACTCCCTCAACACTGGCAATTATCATGAATTTTGCTGCATCTAACTGTAAGTCTTCAAGCAGTCCTTCCAATATCAGGCACTGTGAGATACATCGTGACAGCACCATCTCTATTCACACTTCTCCAATATGCCCTTGATAAATCATCTCCTATATTTTCAACTCCTTTTCTGGATTGGCATTCAAACCTTCACTTGGTATTTCTGGAGTGTTAACAGCTGTCTCCCTATTCCTGGTGAATACTTAGCGAAGGTTCTTGAAAATAATCTCAAACACCTAGTGATCTGTTCCTAGGGCTGCCCAAGTTTTCCACAGATGCACCATGGAGACCATGAGGAGCTCTGCTGTTGCAGTCACCCCTTGTGACATTGGTATCTCGGTTTGCTAAATGCTGCTTGAGATTAGAGATACACTTATAAAAGACAATGCAGAGGTGGGGTGGGAGATAAGTTGCAACATAAAAAGAGCAGATGGAGAACTGAGGCACACTTGGCTTTCAACCAAGTATGCAGTGCATGCTCCGTATAAAAATACGAGAGAACAAGGAGGTGGCACATGAAAACCCTTAAATCTGTCAAAGGAGAAAAGAATAACAATTCTGCATTATTAACAATGAGCCATTTCACAACTCAGAAAAAAACCCCAAACAACTCCAGTGGCTAAAGATTTAGCTAGTTCTTTGGGGACTTGGGTTCAGTCCCTGACCTGCCAACAAACTCTCAGTGCAACCTTTAGAAAGTCACTTCATTTGTTTTCATCTACCTCCCTGTCTGAAAAATGGGAATAGTGGCATTTCTTTACTGTGGTGCCAGACAGCAAAAATTTGGAGCATGGAGGTGTTCAGATGTCACAGAGTCTACTACTGCTTCAAAAAAGTTGAATATTCCACTTCTTTTTGGCGTGGTTTTTGATGTGCATGCAACGGAGGGTAGCTAACAAAATGAAGCAATTAGTTCTGTGACATTTCAGCTGCCTAACGAGTTTCTCTTCTGCTTGTCACACAAGTATTTCAGAACTGGAGCTTGTGTTACCACATAAAAATATTTTATGCTTTTTCAGCCTGCAATTCAACAGCTGTCTCAATATTGCAGTTGGAGCCAAGATATTCCACATAGATTTTCCTCAATATGTTGCCATTTTTTTTAAACCTTTGCCATGCCTTTTTGCTGTCCATGGCTTGATCGGGGCTACCTTTTCATTAGAAATCTGGCACTTGAGTCTTTCTCTTACCAATGTGTGAACTGAGTTTCTTTTAATGTCAGTGAGATTAATTTCTCTGAAAGCTCAGGTTTCTGTCCCAGCACTTCCCCCCACTCCACCAAGCTGCACATCATGTGCTTGTTAGTCAGTTTTCCACAAAAATACCACAAAACTCATACAAAATATTGTTCTTTCCAGTCTTTCTATGCCACTTTCTAGGTTTCACTTTTTAGGCTCTAGAAGATACTATATTCATCACTCCTGTTACTGCAGGGCTTTTTTGGTCCAGCCCCTGTTCCTTGGAGTTGGTCCAGAAAAATATCTCTTATGACAGCTCTATATGCTATTTGTTGTTAGTATTGTTCTCCCAAAAGTACTGTACAGCACTGCATTGAGGATAAGCCTCCTTTTTACTCTTCCTGACACAGTAAAAATCCTTCTGGTGGGGAGCTATACTCTGAAACTCTGGTCCTTCTCTCCTGTCCCATGGCAAGGTTAGAGCTGTACTAATCTCCCAGTGAAGTTCTCTGTCCTGACTTCGCCAGCTCTAATAACGAAAGATGTGAGAGCCTCAGTTGCTGCAATTAGGAATCATTACAAGTGTCTGTATTGGTTTTAAAATCAAACTGACACTATCTTTGCCACCTGTACATAGATCAATATTCTTTCAAGCTTTTCATTCCTGCTGTGTTCCACATCCCACAAGAAGGAGCCCCTTTCTTTGTTGGAAGGACTCTCTGCAGTAGATCCATCACTGTCCAGGACTGGAACACACCTGCAGATTATTATCTGTGAAAAGCTTTCAGTCATATACTTTGGACCACTTGAACCACAGATTATTTTTTTTTGGTATGGTATTTAGGACAAAGGAAAATGTACCTTTGTATTTGATAGTGCTTGAAAGTGCTATGGAAAAAAAGTACATCTTGTATGAGCCAAGAATACAGATCACTGTACATCCCCTACCCAAAGAAAGGATGTGTTAGTGGTGTCAAAGGGAGCAATTCTGGGTGAGCTACAGAAAGATAAATTATCTCCTGCTTTGTCAGGTAAGGCAGTGCTCTCCTGAACAACCCCAATCAGTGCAATGCCTTGGAGAGTCTAAACTTGGTGATCCCTTCCCGGCTCAGCTCAGCCCACCCTGAAGCCTTCCTGTGCTGCATACAGCCCTCAGTCAGCCTGGTGAGAGCACTGGCCATCCCTGGCACAGTGATGTCCTGGCCAGAGCTCCTGGACACCTAACTGCAGGTAGCTTGAGCTGCCTTTGTGGATGTCACCACTCTTCACCAGCCAGGTTTTAAAACAGTTGTCATTTGGCAGGCTGGATCCCATCTGGAGCCTGACAGTCACTATGCAGAGCGAGGCTGAGCGAGTTGTGGCCATGCTGTGAGCCAGCCAGAAGCCACGTGCCTGTGTGAGCATCACCTCAGGCCTCACAGGGCTCATTAGCTCAGCCTGGGGAGCTGGGGCAGCACAAGCACCACCAATGAGCTGGGACCAAGGGCCATGCAAGCCACAGCTGCCTACAGAGGACTGTAGAGCACTGTCCGAAAAAGCCAAGCAATGAAACCAAAGGTTGGGAAGAGCTCTGCAATACACACATCACTGTCCAGAAATCTGCCTGGGTGAAGACATCAGACACAGGCACTAAGGTCACCCATGTCTCCTAATGCACAGAGACAGCACTGTTTACTCTTAGGCAACAGGACATGCTCTCACCTAACTATTTTTCCTGCTTGTTGTCACTGTTATAAAATGTTCTTTTCCAGTCTGAGCTCCATCCTTTCCCCCCACCACTTCATCTGGTTTTGTTCCAGTTCTGTCTATTGTTCTCCCTATGCATGCTGTAATAATAATATTGGTCTAACCTCCATACCCTCTGCTGGTGGGAGTCACTGTGTGAACTTTGCCAAGGGGTAGCACCTATATTTCTGTTTCACAACAGCTAAACTGAGACAGGAGGAGGTGAAGCAATTTGCTGGAAGCCACTGGGCAGACCCTTGACAACTGTGAGACAAGAAGCCATGTCCAGTGAGACCTTGATCATTGCCCTACCAACTTAGAAACTGTTCTTTCCCAGCAGCATGCAAACAACGCGCCTATCGTGGGAATAGGAAATTAACCCTGTGCTTTCAGGATGAAGAAACCTTTCACAGCTGTTGGCAAAACCTGCCAATTCTGGGGCCACAACCATGCCTGGGCTGGAACAATAGCTGCCCAGTGGACCCAGCTCTCCCACAAGCCCTGCCAGGAGAGCCTTCTCCTGCCGTACTGAGGCTCCGGGTGGGCGCAGGGTCACTCCAGCAGTGAGGTGCTGCCAACAAAGAAAGCTCAAGGTGACTCACACAGCCCACATCTTTCCAGGGCTCAGCTAGGCAGAGCAAAGGGTTAAAAAATTGTGAGGGGTTTCTCTGTGAGCCATGGAAAGGACTAAGAAAACGGAAACCAGCCTGAATTTAAACTGAGGACCTCATTCTTCTGCCAAGCCATTCGGTTTCTTAATCAACTGGGGCCTTGTTTCACAGTCAGTCATCAGAGGCTTTAGAAAGTCGTTCAGACAAATCTGTAAGGGGAGAGCCACAAAGGATGTCTTTTCTGTGGCACTCTTTACCTAGAATATGCAATGCTGGGGACAGGGCTGCCCTCAGTGGTGCTTCTGTACCGTGGGAGCACAATGCACAATGATGCTATAGGATACTACTGAGCTCCTGCTTATTTAAATATGCATTTAATTAAGGCAAGTCCTGTAGGAAATTAGGCAACGAGCTTTCCCAATGGTACTTCTCCTCCTTCCTAAAAGAAAATCTTTCTCAGGTTTCGGAAGTGCTGTAGTCTGCTCCAAGTCAGACTTTTCTTTCTCTCATTAGCTCTGCAGTCCCGTTGCTTACTAGATTTCTAGCTACTAAGGAAACACTTAATTCCTTTTTTAGTTCAATCTAGTAATGCTTTCAACGATTTCTG
The DNA here is from genome assembly GCA_013399855.1 of Oxyruncus cristatus. Taxonomy (NCBI): domain Eukaryota; kingdom Metazoa; phylum Chordata; class Aves; order Passeriformes; family Cotingidae; genus Oxyruncus; species Oxyruncus cristatus. The sequence goes on from VXAY01002359.1 coordinate 497,329, forward strand.
AGAACTATACTTTTATTACTCATTATTATGGAGTCAGGAGAAAAAAAAATACCTCACATAATAGCAGAAATCTGATTATTCTGGGAAACTTTGAAATTCCCTTCTCCAGTGGTATTCTTTGATGTGCTTATTAAATAAATAAAGATTTTTACATCTAAGGTTTACCTTGCAGAGCAAATACACCATTATCCTCAGCGTAAAAACAGTTTTCATTGTTAGCCACCGTAAACACCAGCTGAAGCTGTGATTCAAGGGTGCTTGAAGCTGACCTGCCCAAGTAAGGGGCAGTGTAGTTTTTTCACATTAACAGCTTGTGAAGGAGAAACCAGCCCTGCAGACAGAGGCACTGCAACAGGGGAGGAAAGGAAGAGGTTAGATCTAAATAGAAATGTCATGCAGGCAAAAAGAAACTCGCAGGCACTCTAAAGAGAGGAGCATCAGATTAGAAACAGAATATGAGTCTTTTCATAAGATTTTTCAATCACAGCCTCAGGCACTTTGTATGACAGCGGGAAATAGGATGACATTTCTGGAACAGTACAGAATTAAAAATAATAATAATAAAAAAGATGAGAATTTACAGTGCAAGGAACTCATTAAAGACTTCAGAGATGGTATATGCGGTACATCACTGTGTAAAGCGGGCCACCTAGATTAATTTATTTTTATGTATTTACTTCATATGATTATAAAGTTGGCAGAGTCTGGACTCCAGCACTGCTCTGCCCCTGTGCAGACCTTTCCAGGTCTGCAGGGCTCATGCTCTTAACCAGTCACTTGTTCCCCTCACTTTGCCGCTGCGAGGCTGGGAACGGCCTCATTTGCAGCTCTGTGATGGAGCTGTGCCACCGTGGGGCAGGCTGTGCATCCCTGAGCTGCAACAGAGGAGCTGTGGCAGAGCCCACAGGCCTACATGGGAAGGGGTGTTGTCTGGGCAGTGGGTGAGCCCCTAAATCTTGCTCCATCATCTGACTTTCACCCAAAACAGCCTGGCATGTGGAAGCCCCTCTTCTGCTGTACACAAGCCTCACAAATCCCATGTGTGCACATTGGTTTGAGTTCCCGGTGCAGGGCTGGTAGGCATGACACTTCTGGGAATGCCTGAGGTGGGCACCCACCTGGGCAGTCTTTAGCTGTGTGTGTCAGAAAACATCCCCTGCAGCACCCACCATGTGAGCCATGTGAGGAAGAGGATGGGTGGGATTCACAGCAATACTGCAGGTGAGAGTGTAGAACAGCAACATGCCAACACCGAGCACAGAGAGAACTGGAGCAGGACAGGGAAGCAGAAGCTGGAAAAAGAACTCCCATGTTTTCTTCCTGCTTTTATCTCCACTTTTATCTCCTGATTTCTCTGAGGTTTTTGGTTTTGTTTGTTGGTTGATTGATTTGGTTTGTTTTCGCATCACAGATTAAACCTAGAAATCTTCTCCTGTCCCTCACTTTCAGCTCCCACCTGCATCTTCCCAAAATTTCCCTGAGTCACTGCTCCTCTCAGGAGTGCTGTAACAGCTTTTGTTATCACTCTGTTACTACACTCATCTGACAAGACTGGAAGAAGTAATCACCACAGGCTTGTCACTGCAGAGAAGCAATCTCCTGCCCTGGGAACTTACCCTGGCAGAATGCTGCTCTTCCACTTGTTTCCTGAAAGAAACATCCGTTTGCAGAAACCAGAGGTAATAAACCCTGGAAATGTTTACATTTGGAATGGAAAAAGCTGTGTTTAAAATCAAAGCATAAGCAGGCAGCAATGAAAGGGAGTTTAGTTTGGATTTCAGTGTTGTGGTTGTGTTCCTTCACAGCGCTGTGCGAGCACTGAGCAACTACCAGACCTGTTCAAATCCTGCCACATCCCTGTCCTGAAACTGGAGCAAGAAGGAATAAATGGAGTGGAAGAGAGCTGTGACCAGTAATAAAGTGAATGCAGGAGAGGGCATTTATCTGGAAACCAGAGCTCCTTCCTGGCCTCCAGATTGTTGACCTGTATAAATGTATCAGCAAACCCCATCAAACCACTCTTGGCTGGCTGGTTTCTTTCAAGGATGTTTCCAAAAGAAGGCTTCTCTGTCTACAGCCCTGCTTGCTGAAGCTTAGTGCAAGGCTCCAGGTTTTATGTGCTTCCTAGATGAAGTAGCTAAGAGGAGTTTCCAATGGTTTTCTGTTTTTTAGTCTCCTGGGCTGCTGAATCCAGTTTAGCCCTGAACATTATTCAAATTGGCTTCTGTGTAGTACAGTTTCCTTTTACTCAATCCTGTCTAACTGAAGGCTACCAAGTAGAACAGCATTTCTCCCTCTGCCCTACCAGAAGGGGCCTTCTAGTTCAGATTCTCATATGCACAGCTATGGCCTGACACAAACCAAACCTACAGTGCTGCTGCTTTGTACTGGGTGAACTACGTGATCCAAGTCAACCTGCAGCTTGAGGACACCCAGAGGTGGCAGATGGAGAGGGTAGGAAAACACATGTGGGATGTGTAGAGGCCACCTGTATTGGAAGCAGCTTGCATTTAACTTGGATGAAGCATTTCATGAATCTACACCCTCAGTTACACTGGATTTAGCTTCCAGGCCACTCTTAGTCATCACAGTTTGCAGCATCCCTCCCAGAGGCCACTCCACAAACTGTGTGCCAGAGCACACCATCGTTTCCAGCACTTCTGCTCCTTTGTTTGGCCTGCAAGCTCCTGGAAGGGTTTCTGCCTGTCAGCCTCACTAGCTCCTCACCAGCCAGGGCAGCCCAAAGCTGTACCCACTGTGAAAGACCCCTTCAATGCTCCTCCCATGTACTCACGGATGTGGTCATCATGGGAAGCCTTGGCCTTGGGCTCTATGTCACAGCACAGCAGCTGTGCCTACTGCAGGTAGGAGTAATCAGAGTGATGACACACTGCTGCTGCTGCTGCCCATCGGTCAGCAGCCAGCACAGTTCCAGACAAACGTGTTTAGCACCTCCTGAGCAAGCTGAGATTAAACCCCTGGCAGCACAAAAATACCACAGGCAGGCAAATTAACAGAGAACAAAAATTAGCTCCAATCTGCATGGCTTGCCAAATTGCAGTTGGTTTCATGTCCTCAATCAAGTTCAAACATGATAGCAGTTCCTAATACAACACAGGACTTCAAAAAAGCCCTAAAACCAGTACTGTGGGGACAGCAGCTCCTGCTGCCTCAGGGGATGAGCTAATCAAATTACACAAGAGGAAGAGGGTGGCAGTGCTCAACTTTCACCTTTTCTGAACTGTTGCAATTTTTCCAGGAAGGGTGTTGGTTCTTTCAAGAAACGTCACCTCCTGCAGATTCACACAGTGAAAGTGCTTAAAGGTACTTTTAAGAAGCAGCTGTGGACCACAAAGGTGGTTCTCAGCCCAAGGTCAGCTAAAGAACCTTGCTTCTCCTTTTCCTTTACATCTGGGGCAGGGCCTTTTTACAGGGCATGGGACCACTGCTCCGGTTCAGTAACACTTTCAAGCACGGCCATAGCTTTACCCACCTGCTTCGGCTGAAGTTCCATCCCTGGCTGAGCCTGAAGCTGATGTCACTGGTCCTCTCCTTTCCCTTGCACTGGCTGTGTGTTCCCACCTCTCTCTGTTGCATCAGTGGTGACATTTATCTGGCGACTGGAGCTGAGCCTCCAGCTGGGCAGGAAACCAATTCTAAAAGGAAAAAGGAATATTTTTTTGCTAGCTTAAACCATATCCATAAAACCAGACCTGATCAGTACCCTCCGTAAGACACTTTCAAAAGCAAGTTACTGTAAACTTAGGCTCCTCTTGTATGTATCATTCTGCAACATGTCAGATATGTTTCACAACCATAGACAAATTTTTGAAAACAGAAGGGTATCTGAAGTCCTCATTTTCCAGAAAGTCTTTCTCTCCTGACTCCGAGGGAAAAAAAAGCAAGTCTAGTGATTTCTTCTTTGAAGCATTTCCAGAAAACTAAAACCTTGCAAGATTGTATAAAAAAAAAAATCCAAAATGCCCCCAAAAGCCCCCAAAACAAAACAAAATAAAAAAGCCCAAACCAAACACAAAAGAAAGAAAGAAAGAAAATTTCAGTTGAAGAAGCAAAAATCTTGAATAATTTCTCATAGACTTTTACTGGAATCCAATAAACACATTACCAAATTACGCTGTATATTTTACTAGGCTATGTTATCTCTGTGTATATTAGAGGCACAGCATGAAGAAAAACAATAAAAAATATTAACCTCCCTTGTATAACTCAGTAGAGTTATAAAATATCTAATTGAATAAACTATATTTGACATGAACAAATGGTGACATTTCCATGTAATGTTGTCTTTTTGGCTTTCTGACAAAGAAAAGCTTAAGGAACTGTGATTTTTGTTTCCTAAGGGCAAGTTCTCCTACTTGTATCAACTTAGCAATCAATACTAAAGTATGAGCATAAGCACTTTTAATTTATGAACTGTATACTTTGAGCAAGTTTAACAGTTTAATCTTACGCATATTTTTATAAGAGTGTTTATTTTTGTTGTACTGCATAGAAATGCTTAATGGAAAATACTGCATTAAAGCATTAAAGCAGCCATATATGTAGAAAGACAGAAAAGGAATATTTAAGACACAGCTAAATTAATACTGTCCTGATTTCTTACAAGCAGAAGAGTAGCATTAGTTTGAGGGAAAGCAAAGACCCAAACAGGGAGCCTGCGCTGATGTCACCCCTTGGCAGAAGAGCATCAGAAGATGTGAAGATCTGCTCTGTGCCCAGTGCTCAGATGACCAGGCTTCCTCCTCACCAGCAAGAACCTGACTCTCTTCTTTTTCACTGAAAGAGGAGAGCTCAGCACTCTTGAGTTTTGATATTTGGGTTTTTGTACCCAGTTCCCAATCCTGACCATGTGGCTTGTCCAGCATATCCCCTCCAAAGCACCGTTCCAGTACTCCAGTGGATCTGACAGTTTGCATGAAGTTGGGAGTCAGCCAGGAGGGGTTACACACGCTGGTTTAAACTGACCTAGAAAGGACTTACCAATGACAACACTTGCCTATAAAAATATCAGTCCTATTTATCTCTGAGAATAAGGAGTGGACTTTTATGAGACTGACTGCAGAGTGAATCACTGCTGTCCATTACTCAGAGCTGAAATAGGATGTGACCTGCAGCTGGTGTTGGGCAGGGGATGGCTTTTCCCACCAAGTCCTTGTTCAGAGCTGATAAGGATTTTCACAGTGTGTATTTATCCTGTAAAAAGCAGGCTCCCTCACTCTGTAGTATTGATGTTAGGCACAGATGGGCTTCTGGTTGCCATGCAGATGATAATGTTCCAGGGAGTTTCAGTTAATATTAAATGGAAAGTGGCTCAATTTGCATGTCTCTCTAGAAACAACAAACCAACTGTCTTGAGAATCAATATTGATAATACTCTGAATATGAAGCAAAAAAATAAACACACAAAGCCACAAGGAGCACATCACGTGGTGACTCCAATAGCTCTTAAGAGACTGCAATATCATGCAACAGGAAAAGCAGGACATTTAAAAGAGAGCCAGCTCTTCAGAACTGTATTCTAATTAAGACCATTCATTAATTATCAGATTACAGATCATCTATATAAGCCACAAACTACTTGCCAAATCCATGTACTGATGTAGGTGAGCACCACAGGCAAGAACAGCACACAGGAAGAAGCGGCAGACCCAGGCCAGCTGAGATGTAGGTCATGCATGTCCTAGGAGCATTCAGGGGCTGGGAAGAGACCTCTCACCACCCTTTGGCAAGGGAACACAGGGCTGAGGCAAGCCCACACTTGCATTATTGGATGTGGGATTTTTGTTCTTTTTGGCCTATGAAAACGTGAAGAGACAAAGCAGCAAGCAAGGAGGTTTGTTTCGTAATTCTAACTCTCAACCCACATCACACACAACGAAGAAAAGCGATCCTGGCTTGTCCAGATGCTTCGAGCGAGGATGAAGTGCTCGCATGACCATGTGTGGGTTCAGATGGCTCACATGGGTCCTGCCTTTCTCGGAGAAGTCTAACTTCTCAACCTGGTTATGCAGTCAGTGATGCATGGAAAATCATATCATCTGACATTTCTACACCAGTCAAACTGAGCTCTCTGATAGCCTGCTCTTTTTTCTTAGTGCCAGCTTTCTTACTTCTGTTTATGGAGGAAATGTAAGATTTTCAGGAAAGCATAGAATTATGGTCCCTTCCAACCCAGAATGGCCTGGGTTGGATCACCTAGATCCAAGGTGGATGGATCTAGGTGATCCAACCCCCCTGCCGTGGGCAGGGACACCTTTCACTCAAGGTGAAAGGTGGATGGTATATTTCTTAGCTCAAAGGATCTGGACAGTAGATTTCTTAGTTCGTTCTATATTATCAGTAGCCCAACTTCTGCTAAGTATTAGCTAAAATAGATTTAATGAACTCATCAAAAGAGAGAATTATTTGAATCAAGACATGGCATTGAAGACCAGACAAGTGAGAAGTCCTACACACCCTTTGTAGGCGTCTCATCACCCAAGCAGCGTGTGTGTGTACGTGCAAGAAAATAAAAAAAATCTCTTCCTATGTTCTAAAAAGATTTACAGGAAGCAAAACCCACAGGAGACAGAACTAGGAAAGGCACCCTGTGGCTGGTTTTGGAATTTGAACCAAGAAAAATGCATTTTGACCTTAGTTTCTCAGTGACCGTACATAGTGTTCGTCCCAGCAGAGCCCACGTTACATCCTAAACTTGACAGTGAAGGACAGCATTGAGCTTTTGGACACAGGGTGAAAGATAAAACACGTGCAAAACCATTGAACAACTTGCAATGCTGAGGCAAACCCTGGTTCAGGGCTGATGGTAAGCCATAGCAATTCCAGTGACCTAGATGTGACTTCTCTCCTTCAGCTCAGGCTGGAGTCCAGCAGCCTACTCATTTCCTGATGAGCAGGGCAGCATCTTCATTATCCACATGCAAACAGAAGAGAGGGACGTCAGAAACTAACCTGGAATGTAGAAACAATTTGTGCATCACTTAGTAAAGTGAAGGAAAACAGTACATGAGTAATTGCAGTCCTCAAGGAAGGGAAAACAGAGAACAACATCAGCAAAGCTTAAGTAAAATATGAATGAGAGTTCTTGTGCGTTCCCTCATCCCCAGTCTCAGCTCTCCAGCTGGTTTACACAGGCTTGCCCCTTGGTATGGCAGTGAGAGGATAAAAATCATATGCTCAGCTCAGTATGTCATGATTTAATGCCCTAGATATTAATTTTTAATATTTTTTAGTAGTTTGCAATTTCAGTTGGACTCAGATAATTTTTTCACAAAGCTCATCACAGTTTTTACCTTTTCTAGTAACAGTGATTATAGATGCAAATTATCACATTGAAGTTGTTGCCACGGAAATAAACTGCAATGTTATAAGCACAAAAATAAAGAGCCTGCTGCAAAAGAAGATGCAGCAGCCACGGCTTCAGGGAAGTGCTTTTTTGGTAACAAATGGTGAACCAGTTGCTCCAAAACCTCCTGAACTATAGGGGGTAATACAGCAGGCCCATTTTGCATTTTTACAGGACTGTGCATGATGTCTCAAGTTGCTTTAGAAACAGAGAGTGCCTCACACCTCATGGCCTGAGGTTAAAGGGTAGTTTTGTCATACCACAGACTCAAGTAGGATGCTTTCAAGAGTCTTTGCACTTCAGCCTGTTCCTCCACTGCTGAAACACAATCCCAGGAGCACTCAGTACTAGAAAAACAAGTCTCTTTTGTAGTGATAATATGCATGCATGAGCATGACTAAGGTACTTCATAGCAGATCCATCCTTTCAGAAATTCCCCTTAGGCAGGAGGATTTTGCCACTGGCCATATCCTTCGAGCCTATAGCCATGTGATGCCACAGAAGATTATAAGGGGGCCAAAGTCTGATTTGATGCAGGAATCCATTTTAAAGGCTGAAAAGAAAAAAAAAAATTAAAATCAGCGTTGCTTAGTTATTGTTGCGTGGTCAAGGCAAAAAAACCACAGGGTCAAAAAAACCCTCACAATCAACTAAACACTGATTTTGAGAAAAGTTGCCTCCTAATCTTGCTCAGAGGGTGCACTGGGGACATCGCAGACCACCTGCTTGCGCTCTGTGGGGAGGCAGCTGCTGTCAGGAGCACAGTACCAGGTGGGTAAGACCCACACTGAGTGCAGAGAAGCCCTGACACCCAGACGTGCTGGTTTGTGTCTTGTGGGGTCTGCCCGGGACAGAGGGGAATAAAGAGCTGCGGGTGCAGCCACTGTGCTGTGCCACATGTTCACAGGGAGATTGGTGCCTGGCCTTTCAAAGGGTATGTCTAAGAAGGGACAAGGGCGACAGTGGAGCAAAAGAGGACACAAGCCCACCACTCTAACCACAAACATCTTTCTTCAATTAACAGAGACACAGAGCTACAAAGCTCCTCGAATTTCTATTTTCTAATCTGCTTTTCTAGCCCCACCGGAGGAATCAGAGGATCAGGCTTGCAATGGCTCCCATCCACGTCCCTGCCTTACTTGATGCCAACCACCCTCTCCAGCTGGGATTCTGCCTCGGTTGGGCAAGGCTGCAAACCATCAGCCCTGGCAGCTGCCTGTGCCCTACCTGCCAGCCCTGCTGGCCACTGCCTGCCTCCAGGGAGAACAACCTCCCTGGAAGGCACACTGAGGGACACTGAGCCAGGGCTGGGCTGAACCCACCCACTGAGCACGCTGGTGGGCTCTGGGCATCGGGGGAGCAACATCCAGAGGCCACGGTGGCAAGTGGTAGGCACTGCCAGAGCCCACCCGCTGTCTGTGCTGCGGCTACACACAAACAAACTCTGCTCTCGTAGTCTCAGACAGGCTCATGTCACAAGCAGTCAATTGGCTTTTTAAAAAGTTAAATAAACAAACAGAGCAGGAGATTATAACTGATTAACTGAAGGGCAGGAAACATGAGAAGGTGGTTTGCTAGAAAGAGAAGCTCTTGTGCTGAGATCTCCAGTAATTAGCAGTAACAAGACCTAAAGAAATTTATGAGGGGAAAAAAAAATATCAAACCCTTCCTGTTTAAATGTTCTCTTTTCATATGTTTTGCTTGGAAGACTAGCTTAAAACACAAACACAGACTGGGTCTCAAATGCGGAATAGATTCATGCTCTGCAGCACTCATATACTTGGATTGTAAAGCAAATGAACATGGATCAATGCAAGTGGTTTTCTTTTTTCTTTCCCCCCACATTATGTGTTTTGTGAACAACTATCAGACTGACAGCTCTATACTTCCCTCCAAGCGCCTGGAAGGCAAGTTGGTTACTGCCGGCAAATGCTTGAGGTGCTCCTTGGAGCACGACTGCAGACTGAAGCTACTGGAGAGCCAAAGGCCTTCACCATGACTGACCTGTGGGATTCAGGAATAATTTAGCAATTTCAGCACAGCAGTGGTCTACGTGCACAGTTTATCAGTCTGCAGTGGGGCTGCTGTTGTGCAGGAGCCTACCTGGTTTTACTGTACCGGTTCAGAAGCGTCCTCCACCTGGCTCCTGGGGCAGCACAGTCTCCCTGATTCACGTAATGAGATCCCCAGGCAGAGCTGAAACCGTGACCTAGATTTCAATGGCTCTCCAAGCTGTGTTTAGGCATCTTCAGCATGGCTGTGTTTACTCCCTTAAATTGCAGATAAACTGCAAATTAAAGAGAGCCTTGGGTTTGTTTTTTTTTTTTTTTTCCCACTTTAAGCACATTCATCTCTGCCTAGTTGTCCTGGCTTTGCCTTTCTTTGTTGGATGTTCCGGGAGACAACTTGAATCAAAACTAAGAATTGCTCGAACCAGTTGCAAATCTTAGCATACACTTGGAAAAGCAGCATGAGCAGACCAGCAATAATTTCACTGGGAAGGAGGACGACATCCTGAGTGAACACACAGAGCTCATTAGCATCGAGTTAATATTCTGCATCATGGTGTGTCCCAGGTGCAATTACAGCTCCAGGATGGAGGTCTATGTGCATGGCTCAGGATGGTGATTAAACTCCAATACAGTGGTGAAGGAAAGGAATATTATTCCATTTCCCTGACAGTAAATTGCAAAAAGACAAGGTAAATCTGAGTATCAATATAAAGTAACAGAGAACCAGAGGTGGCTCTGAGGAGCTATGTGGTCTAATGGCTCTGGAGGTCCCATCACCAACATTGCTGGGGTGTCCAGTCCCTCTACCCTGCAGGATATCACTTGGGTATTTGGACCTAACTTGTAGAAATCATCAGCATCAGTCAGATGCTTTCCCAGCGGATATCAGTGGCAGCAGGATTAGGCCACTGCAGAGGATTCTAGAAAACCCTCAAATAGAGGGAGGCCCTTCCCCTTCCAAAAACAACCCTGGATTTGGGGAAGGAAGAACCCAAAGATTGCCCCTCTTCCATTACAGTACGTTGCTGTGCGGGCACGTCCTCGCCACGGGAGCTGGGGAGGGTCTTATAACCCAGCGATGTCTCACGGGAAACAAGCAAAGCAGGGGGTTCCCACATTTCCTTTGCTAGCTTGCCACTTGGGAAAGTGCAGAGCCCTTTATCCGGGCCACAGTCGTAGACACAGGAGGGGGCTATTCAGGTCCTTGAGCAGTGATTTTGTAGTTGCTTCAAAACCTGCCTGTGGGCAAGCTGGTGGCCCTGGGCTGGGGCCACTCCAGAGCAGGAGTGCGTGTGGGTAGCAGGTGATGAAGCCTTGTTCACATTAAAAAGCAAATGAGTGGGTGACAATTAAAGTGTTGCATATTTCTGACTGAAAAGAGCTCTCCCACAATCTCACCCCGCTTATTTCAGCCCAGCACTGAACTGCCATTACTTTACACTTACCAGAAGAGAGAAGACATTAGAATGTTTAACTTCTTTAAATAAATATTTTCTATTTTAGTGCCCAGTGTTATGCACTTCCTTTGCAGCCCAGCCCAGAGATCTCGGCAAAGGTTGACAGTACTTGCAATGGTAAAAATACATTTTCAATACCATTTTTAGAAATCCCTGTCAGTGTTTGGATATTTTCAGAGCTGTGAAAGGCCAGTTGCCCCCAGAAGGGCACCCAAAGGGAGCTTCCCAGCAGCCAGTCTCATGGTGACATGGGTGGGAGGCACAGGTCTCCTCTGCAGGCTTAGGTGGGAGCTGGGGAAGAGCTCTGTCCTTCTCAGCCCATCAGTTTCCATTCAGAATAATCTTGCTAAGGGAAAAAAAAATCCAGCAGGGCTGAGAGGTGGAAAAGAGTGGCAGAATCGATGTTCCTTCAATGCTCAAAGTCAGGCAGGGATGGATGAGTTTTTAAGTTGAAGAAAGGAATCCAGCTCTGTTTTGAATGTGTGGGAAGCTGGAAGTAAACTCTGAACTTCCTCTGGTTTTGCTTTGTGTCAGGTACCACAGTTCTTCCTTACCTGCTCTTTGTGCACACTAACAGAGACCCCCCCAGAGCTGCATTCTGCCCCAGTGCCTTAAGGAGCCATGTCTGTACCTGGGGGCTAATCATGGAATAAAGCCCTGCTCTGCTTTATGGGAAGTGAGAGAGCCAGTGGTCAGGTGAGCAGGAGGTTCTGCTCCCACCTCTGACGGGGGTTGCACCCTCACAAGCAGCCCCGTGACAGTGATCTGGCAACCACGGGGCTGCTCAGCAGGTCAGCCCCCAGCCCTCATCTGGCTGAAAGTTACCACACTAAAAAGCTTTGGGATGACACTGGTAGGGATGGGGAACAAGGGGAGCCAGCCCACCCCATCCCATCACAGCACCTCTGCCAGACTGAGCAAACCCCTAAAGCCCTTCCCACTATGTGAAGTGCTGTGACCCTACAGTGGGACCTCCTCCTGGGCATGGAACCCCGTACCCAAGACCAGGTCCAACACTCAGGCTGACAGCTGGCCTGAAGAAGAGTAGCAAAGCTTTTTCCATGAAGGGACATTAGCTTTCCTTTCAAGAGTTCACTGAGGAAATGTTTGGATGCTGGTCCTCATAGTGAGGTGGGTATTACATTTCTGCTGTTGTACAGAGGCTTGTGAGAGCCAGGCACTGCCTGGCACAGCACTGCCTCCAGCAGCCGTTCCAGCAGCAACTGGAGCTGTTTCTACTCTGACCATTTTCCTCACAGATACATTCATGAAACTACCTCTGCTCAAAGCCCGTAGCTGGCCCTGCTTGTGCAGCCTGAACACTGTCCTGCTCTTTCCAGCCGGGGCTGTCAATGACCCTTTTGCAGGATGAAGTCCCTGTCTCTGAAGCACTTGCACCAGCAGCCTCTTCTGTTCGTTGTTCATCCACAAAACATGACTGTAAAACGACACAGTTGATTAAATGAGAAAAATCTATTTTTTTCCAGCCACCCTGATGGCACTATGGTGCCCTGCTGTGCTGGCCATGACCATGTACTCTACAGTGCCCAGTAAGTCTCCCTGTTTGGGGTTACCTCCACTGGTGCAACTCGCTGGTGAGGCTGTTTGGTGCGTCACCCGCCCCATCCCACTCTCAGCTCCACTTTGTTGCTCTGCTCCTCCATATGGCACAAACCAGGGCCTGTGATGCTGATTAAAAAGAGCTTTAAATTTTATCTCGTTCAATTTACATCTTCAAAGGTCTCTGAAAAAATGTAAATCTTAAAAAAAAAAAAATCATTAAAATGTAAAATGTATTTTGGGGAAAACGAAAAAAAAGTACATTTTTGAAACAGCTCCTGTTAAGCATATGTGATAAAAGGCAAGGAAACAAAGGGCTGGACTGCTGAGTGAGGCGTGGAAACCCACTTTCTCTCCTTTGATAAGTGACTTGGGCAGTCACCAGTGGCTCAGAGGGCATCTCTCCAGGCTTGCCCTTCCCAGTGACTATGGGCACGTCCAGCCTGTCAGCAGGGGCCTGGGAGTTGTGCCAGAAGTGGTGTTTCCTCGAGGAGTAAGCAAAAGGGTGTTGAGCTGATGCTGAGGGATGCCTGAGCTGTGGGTGAGCCTGCCTGGCCGTTCAGCTGCCACGAGGGCAGAGGCTGGAGAGTTCCCTCCCTGTTTGAGACTGATGGCTTCCTGGGCAGTGCAAGTGCATCAGGGGCTTACTAACTACCTGCCTTTTGTGATGTGTGCCTGGGAAGATTAATGGCCTGTACAAATGCAGACTGATACACTCAAAAAAGATTTGGCTGCTTAAATCTGTAGATTTTAGAACAGATGTCTGCTGCAGGACCCCAGTGCCCCAAAAAGAGAGGGGACTGGGATGCTGGAAAGAAAAGGCCATCCCTGCCCATGTGTTCCCTTTCAACATGCACAGTGCCTTTTCTTTATTTGTTCTGGAATGGCACTGGAGTGACAGGCCACAGTGAGATAAAGCTACTGACCAGGGCTTAGCTGAATTTAATTACAGCTCCAGTACACGCACAGTGCTAGCGAGGTGTGCTCAGGGAGCGGTGTGCACTGCTCTGACAGCCTCCCCATTGAGGGTCTTCCCACTCCCCACCACCTCTTCCAGGGGGAGACCAGGGGGAGACCAACATGTCAGGAGCCTTCCCTTGGCCAGGAGCTGCTGCCAGCGTCAGTGGCTGGTCCCTCATCCCACCTCCCAAGGTTGCTGCGTGTCCTCCCCGGTCCTGGCAAATCCATTGGAGGGGAACTCAGACTTCAAGTTAGAGATGCCTGAGGAAAGTATGAATAAACAACTAAGTACCAACCAGCAGCCCTTGCAGATGCCCTAAAGGTGATAGGGGTTCCTTTAAGTTCTTCTAGATCAGATTCAGGGGAATTCATTTGGCGATGCCAATACTGCTGGCCCAGGAGCGCTACATCATCCTGTATGGGCACATTAATGTGTGCTTCACTCTCTGTCACATTTAGTATCAGCAATGATTTCACACGCAGCTGTAGATCAGCTCCCTTTTGGTCACAATCTGCCACCCTTTTCTAGCCATTCAAATTTACAGCAACATTAATAGTTCAAAGGTAATAGTGTTTACCACGTACCAGATTTTAATAAAGTAGGAGGAAGCAACAGTTCCTAACAAGAACTCCAGAAAACACAAAAGCTGAACTGAATGCAAGTTTTTTCACCTCGATTAACACATCCTTGTCTATTAGCAGAAAGTTTCCATTGCAGCTGTGAGAAAATTATTCCATGAATTATGTCACATCGATTCAAACTGAAATTCAAAGCCAAAGAGAAAGCAGAAAAGCATTCCCTATGTTCTTACAGAAAATATCACTGCTTCAATTAGGTGCTACAGATGCTTGGAGTAAACATATTTTCCACCGGTTTTCTTAGAACCATACCCACTTAAATCTCCAATATTCTTCTGCATGTTCATTTTTCATCCCAGTTTAATACCACGCCTCTGGGTGTTAGTGGTTAAGGGGATACTGCCAAGCAATGAAAGCCAAGAAAAGCTGGGATAAGAAGGGAAAATATGCCCTTTATATAGTAAATAAACTTTTCAGCTTAAATGTTATGGCTGCTGTCAGCATAACTCAGAGGGGAAAAAAATAACCCAGTGCTAGTTGTACCTTTCAGTTCTTGGACCATGTGAATGTCCAGTTCTCCAGTTTTGAATCTGCTCCCAATCCAGTGGAAATAATGCACACAACTGAGCATTCAAGTCTCTAATAAATCTCATCTTTGTATGGAATCCCTGGGATTCAGAACAAAAACAAGACTAGATAAGAATTTTTCATATTTCAGTAAATACCATCTTTTTTTTTTTTCCAATAAAAACCTGAGTTCTAGGGAATCCAAAAATCCTCTGGGTGTAACAAGCATAGAGTAATAAGATCAGAGTTGAAACATCGAGTAACTAATGCATGTGAACTGCACATGAATACATGAGTTACTATCATGTGTATCCTTCCCTTGTAAAAGTGTGGGCAGGGGAGGAGATGGGGAGAAAACACTGGGTTTATAGGTGTTATAAATGCAGCTTACTTTAAAGCTAAAAAATCCTGGCAGATGGTCCCTAACATCTGGGAGAATCTAAATGCCCAGATACAAAATTTGTTTTCTTTATTCCTCTTTATTGGGACTCTATTTGGTTACAGTGTATTGTGATAAGATCTATTTCCTATGCTTGTCTCTTAAATTTAAGTCTCAAAGCAACATTTATAAACATTACAACCTATCAGTTATCACTGTAGTGCAGTATCACTGATCTGAATTCAGATCAGTGACTGTGTTCATAAATATGTCACGTAGAAATACATCTGCAACACCTTCCCAAACAAACCTCTTAGAACTTTTTTTTAAGAGATGTCTGAGAAAGAAGAAAAAATAGATTACATTAGCATACCTCATGAAAACAAATGGTTTGACCTTGTAGGAATAAAGGTAGGAACAGCTCTATTAATCATGTAAAACCCCCTAAAAATTAAAAAGGTTCACTGTTTAAGCAGCAAGAACCATCTCTCTTTATTCCTCCTTGGCAGCTGCAGGCACAGCAGGCAGCACGGGGCATGGCGAGTGCTCCTAAGCCCTGCAATAACTCTGTGCTGCAGCCATTCCTGTAGCCATTCCAGCAATGCCAGGGGAGCAGCATGGGCAGGATGGCACATCAGTGGGCCCTGACCCTCTCCCAGGCAGTCACCAGTGAGCTGTGAGGGATCCAGTGGGGAGCAGATCGAGGGTGACACCAGACTCCTGCCTGGAACACCTTCCCCCTCACTGACACATCAGGTCTTGCTGGGTTGCAGCAGCACAGCATCCTTCCCACCCTTACCTTGCCCCTTCCTGTAATTAGCTCTATTTTCTGTGTAAGGGGGGAAATCTGGGTTTCCCTCTTCTGACTGCTGCCACAGCTCCCCCACCCACCCCAGGGACGCCAGGCAGATTTTGCTTTTCATCAATCACACAGGAAAATCACAGGTCCTCTCTGTGTAGGATAGCAGGTCAAAGCTGTTCCCAGCTGGAATACTGCAGGAGAAAACAACAATCAAATGAGGTATAGCTTATTCGCAGCCCCAGCACCGCACTGAGAACCCTCTGTGCCAGCTTCCCAGGGGCTGAGGGGAGTGAGCAGCTCTATTTTGCTTGCAAAATTAGCCGCTGGGGTAGCAGGGGCTATCTGCAACAGCTGTATATCTGAAAAATCTAGAAAATATTCCCACCAGAGCCCTGGGAGTAAGAGACCTGGAGACACACAGTTGGATGCTTTTAAAGGTTGGATCTCTCCTTTGACATCGCACTCTTCTTCTGCCATGAACACAGGTGGGAGTAGACAGGCAACGGGAGGATGCTGGTAAACAGAACCGGCAGATGGCCCAGCTGTTACGAGAAACGTAGATGGAATGGGCATATTTTCTTTAAACCAAGTAAAATCTAACCTTAGCAGTTTGTTTCTGTAGCCCAAGCCTTTTTACAGTACATTAGCAGTTCTTGGTCCAACCCCTTCCCTCCCTCACCTCTCCATCCAGCTCCCAAGGTCGCTGTAGGGAGACAGCATCACTCCTGTGCACAAGCTGCCCAAGGTGGTGCTCATCATAGACAGGCTGCAGGTTTCTTCCCTTCCAGCATCAGTGATGGTGTACCCTGCAGGCCCTTCCTCCCCTTCTCCTGCCTGGTTGCTGGGCTGTCTCATCTGCCTCCACCGGCCTCCTCCTTGCCCCTCCCCGCCTCTGTCTAGTCTCCAGCTACAGCTTTAGTGTTTGGATGTCAAGGGCTAGTTACACACAGAAAGGCAAATGAAAAACAGGGCTGTCATTCGTTCCAAAGCATTTGAAAATCAAGTTGCTGCACTATATATCTAATTCCGAAGACCTCAGTTTGAAAGGGTTGATTCGCCAAGTTCTTTCAATATTTCTGCCCCTGTGTTATTGGCAGCAGCTTGAGATTTTCTTCCTGTCCCCTCATAACAGAGCAGTTCTCTCCTCCCCACAGTGGCATATGTCTTGCCTACTGTCAGCTCAGAAACTTTGCAATCAGCTAAAAAAGGTTTTTTATCCTCCATACCCAGAATGGGACATCACTCTCCAGCGAGGTCAGGTGTTCTCCAGAGACTTTCCTGTATCTCTGGCCAACTTAATAGTTGCATGCAAGGAATAGAGAGAAATGAGAAATTCCCTTTTGCAAACATTAACATAGTCTGCAAGAAATTCATAGGCTGACAAGATAAAATGAGAGTGCTTTTAATAGCAAAGATATGTTTTCTTTGGCCTATATGCAATCCAGGGCTTTCCAGGTGCTCAAGTTTAAACTAGAGAGACATTAATTATTTAACAGGCACAAAAAGAAGCCTGAGGAAATTATTCCTCCTTTCTCCTATTCAGTGTTAGGGTACAGCTAACCCTGGATCTGGGGTCACAGAGGGATTTTTCACCTGTATTTAGTTTTCTCTTTGTTTCCTTCCTGCTAAAGATCTTGGTGCATGAAGCCTTGGGGTTTATCTGTGCTCCCTTAACAGGAGCACAGCTTTGGGGCTTTGGGTGAGCCCCGAGTCCACTGCTCGGGCCCCAAAGTCAGACACTCTCCCTCAGAGGTGCAGCTGGAGCCCACCAAAAAGTGATGGCAGCAGTTTGATGTTTCAGTTCTTTATCTGGTTGTCAGAAGCAGTGTGTGGGGTAGAATTGCTCCTTTCTCAACACCAGGTAAACACAGCCTGCCAGGAAGCTGGGAGGATGCCACAGGGACAATGTGCCAATGGCCTGGTTGAGCTGCAGCACCTGTCCCCAGAGAGAAGATCGTCTCCTTCCCAGCTACACTGTGCACCAGACCCTGGTGTCCATGGGCTGGTCATCCAAGTCATCCCTCTGGCCTGCTGGTTAGAAACACAGGCAATTCATCTCCTGCCTAAATTTACAGCAAACGCTTCCTGCTGTGGCAGTGGAACTGCTCCGAGGGATTGTCCTGGGAGATTAACAGCTATAACAATTTCCAGAAGCCAGTGATGGTGCACACTGTTCCCAGGGCAGATGGCTCAGTGGATTTATCTTGTTTTCTCTCAGCCTCAGACACCAGAGCCCCCAGAAGAACATTTTCTTAGCTTTTGCCCCACAGCATCCTGGCTTTACACGTGGTGTGAGACGCTGCTGTGAAGGCACAAGGGAGCTAACTCTTCCTGCCCAGGGCAGGGAATGGCACTCCCTGTACAAACACCAAGAGTAAGCTGGTGCTGGCTTCTGCCAGGCTTTTACCATCACCACCTTGTAGTGGGTGTTTCCTGACTATGACGTTCAATGCTGGCTGCATTTTTTTCACAAGAGTTTGCACAAGGTGGGACTACTTTAACTCAATTATAAGAACAAACCAAAACCCAATTGATCGGAAATTATTCAGATGAGTCTTTTTTTATGCTCGCTTTTTAGGCTGTGTCGAACAATACTTTCTCCATGCTTAACTAGGGTGGAAACAACGTAGATTTGGGGAGGAGCCCTTAGATAAAGCTAAGGCATATTGCATAAGACAGGCTTTGTGAGAGAAAGGAGCTGAAATAGGGCAGAATAATACAGGCAGAAGGGACACATGTTCCTCATCTATCACATGATTTTATAAAATGCTGTAAGTCAAGTTAGTTTTAAGAGCTGGCTACAACTGGTCTAAGGAATTTTCAAGAGAAATCAGGATGGCTTCAACTTCATGTTAACTTTCCATATGGGAACTTATTTCATTTGCTGTGCAAAACTTCATTTCTCTTCATACCTCCAAGTGGAGCATGAGTGGGGTGATGCTGGGAGCCTCCTTTTTGCCCACTGGATCAAGTCTGTTATCTTTCATAACCCAAGTGTAGCTTTCTTACTAAGGCAAAACAATCCAATTGTATGCTGTAAAGCAGCTCCTCCAAGCTGTAGAGAACACCTTCTGAGGTTGCTTTGGGATACCTCAGAGCTGCAAAGCCCCCAGTGAAACCTCACAACACTCACAGCCAACAGAGAACAGCTCAGAAGAACTGAAGGGAAATAATGAAAAGTCAATTCATGCTCTTAGCATGGGAAGAAAAGCTCAGTCTTTACCTGCACAGCAGCAGCCCTGTCACACTGAGAACAAGATGGGATGCCACTACTTGATCCCACACCTTTCCAAGCAATTCGGTGATATTCTGGTTCCTACACTCTTCCAACCCAAAGTTTAGCGCTTGCTTCTCACTGGCCCCATGCCCCTGCTGCCCAGCCAGGCAGCCCCACGTGCAGGGGAGGTGCTTTCTACCTCAGGACTGTCACCAGCTGAGAGTCCCAGCAATGCCATGTCCAGGGGATATGCACAGAGGTGGTGACTAAATACAGCCTACTGTTGTAATTCTCTGCAAGGTGGGAACACTCTGCATGAGCTGAAGTCAGAGCTCTGCTGCTGCCCTTGGCCAAGGTATTGAGCTGCTCTATCTTTCAAATGCATTTGTTCACTCTTCATTTAAAGCAGCAGCACTTTCTTTAAGGCACAGCTGATGACAGAAGAAGAACAGTCTGCCCTGGCCACTTCTATTGCAATCCTTGGACAATATTTTGGCTCAGCCTTTGGCTGTCTCTAGGGCCACTGTGTATCTGTTCCATTAACCCTGACTTACCGGACCTTAAGGTGGTCCATGGGTGATGGTTCGAGAATCACTGGTTCTTCCCATCTAAAACTCTGTTTGGCTTTGTCCTAAAGCAGAAACAGAAAAGGTCATGTTGCAACCTCCCTCAAAGCGTGGGAGCTCAGAACACTCTTGGCTCAAACATTCCTTGTGGGGAATCAGCCGCCTGTACCTGCTCAGATGAGCGTCTGTGAACCCGGGCTCAGAGGGCCCGAGCGCTTCAGTGCAGCACCTGCCCCACAGCGAGTCAGTCACAGGACAGAGTTCAGCCCCTGAGGTTTAGCCACAACGCTGGCACAGAGCCACTGTTGTAAAAGCAGACAACTATCAACATTTCATCAACATTTCCCAGAGGAAACGTCTCCTCCTGATTTCCTTGATGGAGAACTGAATTCCCCCGCGCTCTGACAAATTAGGTGCGGGATTCTTCTTTCTTAAAAAAAAGAAACACTATGTTTTACTGAAACCACATATTTATCTCGGGAAATAGTGAGGGCAGCCTCCCAGCCAGCTCAACTTGAGCAATCTGTTGATCTGTACAGCCTCTGCCACCAAGAGACACAGGCTTTCCAGTTAGGAAGTGTATTCCCAACCTGGTACACTACATCATGCTGCCTTGTTGTCATCAGAGTTTCAACTGAGAATAAGAATGGGAAAACTATTATACAGGCACACAGGTATTTTCCTATACCAAGGAAGGTTCATTGCCACATTCAAACCATAAAAGGTATAGAAGTTTCTCAGAATTTGTGCTAAAACTTGTAAACAGAAAAACCTAACCCACCCAACCAAAAAAAGCCCCTGAGTTTTGCTGCTTATTCAGTTGGGTCACAACAGACCAGATGTTTTCAAGCTGCTGGACAGAGAATTCAACAGCAAGTTCGGCTCAGTGTCAGCTGTGATCTAAAGTACACGCATAAGGACGTAAGTGCTATGGACAAAATCCTCTAATCATCTCATTTTTCTAGATTAGGTGATGACTTGAACTCAAATACCTGCCACAGTTAAAAGCAGATCTTTTGGAAGGATGGAAGGCAAAGGGAAAGGGATATGGTGCTTATCCAGTTAGTACAGACTGCTCTTTTGAGAAATTAACAGACTTGCAAGAAAGATCTAAATAAAAGGTTGTATATGCAACAGCAGTTTAGGAAACTTAGGAGTTGGAAAAAACTTGAACATTTGACAGGTAGGATAATGATTTCCCGGAATCAGTGATGGATGCTGAGTCACGGACATTTTGGGAAAAAAAGGGGTTCTTACCAATAACCCTACTGGGTTGTCAGGGCCTATGTACATCTGTAAACCTATTTTGTTCTGCTACAGATACTGTCCTGCAAAGTGCATAGACAGGTAATTGCCAAAACTGTAACCACCCAGAGCACAATGTGTATTTTCAAAAAAAGGTGATTTTATAAGAAGTAACAAGGGACAACATAGTAAGTATCTCCTTTGGAGAAGGCTGCACCAGTACCATAAAGCCTGGAAGCCCATCTTTGCACTAAGAGCAGGAGCTTTGATATATAAAAGCATAACAGAGCAGAAAGCAAGACCCTCACAGACACGTGCTCTTAGTCATCAAATGTGATGAAACCTGTGCTAGCCCAAGCCCAGAACATGGAGCCTGCTGAGCCTGACTCTCTGGGACATTTCCTTGACCTGGGTCAAAAAACTGAACGTGCAGAACATCAGTTTTGCAGTATGTTATTTGTACTTATTAACACATACAGATACCATCTTTTGACACGGTCTAAAAAACACTTTAAACAACTGCTTCCTCAAAAATCAAACTAAAATTTATATTGAGTGGAAAGATGATGACAGACTTCTGTGGGATTAAGCAATTTCTCTCAGCATTTTTGTGGGTTTAACTAAACCGAGAGATTACAAGCAGAAAGGAAAGAACCACCCCCAGATTTTCCATTTTCAAAAATAATAAAAAAAAAAAGAGTGAGGAAACATTCTGAAAGAACTGTAGAAGATAAACAGCTAGTTAGACATGACGTACCATAGCCTTGACCTCCCATCAACAACTGTCTGTTATTTCCGTTCAAATCAATTGCTGATATGGTTTTCTTCTCACCCAGCAGCTCCAGCTGTTTCTGAACATTTCTGCTTGCAAAAGGAGAGCGTGCATAGGGAGAAAAGTAGAACACAGCAGAAAAAAAAAAGCAGTAAAAATTTTGGCTGTGCAAGCACCAAGAGACCAACCACGAATGCAGCACCTCTTCCAACAGCTCTTCAGTGCCAAGGCTGGCACGGGATAATCCCCTGGGAGGGCACAGCAGCTCTGCACTGCTGCCTGTCCCTAGAGCCAGACTAAGGATAAGCTGAGCAGGTACAGGCCCATCACTCACCCTCTAAGAGCAACAGAAGCAGGACAAGCATCACAGACAAGCAGGCTGCTTCTCCAGAGCAATTCAGGGAAGTTGCAATGAGTCACTTGTAGTCACTGAGGGGAAAAGAACCCCACACATATAGGTATTAAGAAGTCAGATGAATTGATTTCATATCTTCATAATAGGAATCTCAGATTAAAGCACCTCACCTGCTGCTTCAGGAGCACTGTACAGCCCTCCAGACATCAGAGTTGGCTGTTTTGAATGCACAACATGTACAGTTGATTGGAGAATAAACCTGAATCATGCTGGATGCTGTTGTTAAAGCAGTTAGGAGAAAATGTAGTCATCTGCCACAGAAAACCACATCGTAAAATTAGAGATGAAGCCTGCCAGGATGGATTTAACTGTATTTATGAAGTGCCTGTCAGTGATGTGGTACTGTCCAAAACAATTAAACAATATCCTTGATTGCTAGAGGAAGGACCAAAGATCAACTGAAGTTCACGGAGGGGCTTATGCATTTTCATGCAGTAGAGCTAAGGTGTTGCTGGAACGCGCACCCTCTGTGTATCTTGGAAATTATAATGTGTTTTTCTATTATACTTTGTGCATAAAAACTATGTGCCAGAATTCACATTCCTGTTTGGGCCTTTAAATTCCCATGAGGGTTTTAGTTCTGACATAGCCTCAATGCTCCAGGTGCCCCCACTAACCCAGTGATGCACAGGGAAGTAACGCTGCCTCAAGCCTGGGCAGCCCATTCTCCCCAACCACCCCGTGGTGAATGCCCCAGCCATCAGCTGGCCTGTTGTCAGAGGTTAGCAGTAGCGAGGTTAGAGTCACTTTTCAGCCCTTCTGTCACCTTTACTCGTTGACACAAGTCCGTGGATGTCTTTCATACTGTAAAGAGGAGATACTGCCAACTGAGATAAACCTCACCGCAAATGATGCTTATGTACAGCACATCACTCAGCAAGTTAATGCAGCAAGTCTCACTGAAAGTGTCTGTGGGACAGTACCTTCATGGATTAATTCTTGCAAGGACCTGAAAATTGGTAACTAATGTCTCAAATAGAAAATCAACAAATTCTGGGATATTAAATCTGAAATAGAGTAAAAAGAGTGAAGCAAATCGCAGTATCTTATACAGACAAGAAAAGTCATCTACAGAGACTTTCTAAACAAGGCCGGCAAGTCAGATGTGACTTCTCTTTTAGGTCAGTGGTAAAAGAGGAAACATTTAAGTTTTTACAGCTATTAGCTGCTTGTGACGTGATCACGAAAGAGTTAAATACCAAAGGCCAGCAGTTTTTCCGGAGTGTTTTGCATTTCTCAGTACTCAGACTGAGAGCCATTGAGCACATTACCACACGAAAACCTCTCTCAGACCAGATGCCAGAGCCTGGGAGGCTTGGGCACTGCAGAGCTGCTCCGGCGAGCTGGGGCCGCAGCCAAGCCACACAGCAAAGGACAAGTCAGGTAACTCCTGACGGCAGCTGTTTTTCCGCTTATGCTTCTGACTCCAAAGAAGCATATAAACCAAAATTCAACAGCACATCTGAGTGCATGGGAGGTCAGACAGGGAGAGCAAAGGGGGCAGAAGGAGCTGCCCCACAGAAGGGCTGAGTCACCAGTGCTAGGATTGGGGTCAGCTGTAATGCAGCACAGGACGGGGTAGGGAAAGGTTTGGAACACAAATGCCCAGCCCCACTGCAGCCCAAGGACAGTGTGCAGGGAGGAGAGTGGGACAGCAAGCAGCTCCAGGGGGAGAAAAGTGCCCCAGGCAACGTGGGGTCCCACTCCACCAGCTGCAGGTCTGATCCCGCAGCAGCAGAGTTTTGAGTTTCCCCTTATATTCAGAACATGTGGTTCGTTATTTTCAATTAAAAATAAGCTGTACCAGCTCTGTCAAGGACACTGCCCCCCAGACTGCTTTTCTGCACGGCACACTGAGCTGATTTAGAGGGTGAGAGAAACCGGGTTTGGAAACCCAAATGTTTAGGGGGGTTGGCAGTGTGACAAAACTGCCTGATGAGACGGATGCATGTGATGCCCTTTCCCTTGCCGTTCTCCTTGACTCAGGCATCTGTAAGCACTTCGGATCATCTGGAAGTGACATATGGAAGAAGTTAGATTTTAAGTAGAGCCGACTCCCTGCTCATAATAGACACAAGATGGTTGATAACCTGGATCTGAAGGGCCAGTTCTCTCTCAGTCCCCTGTGGAGGAATATTCAACAGATAAATTTTAAAACAGGTAACAAAAATGTGTGGGATTCACCAGCCTGGGCAGTAATTTACCCATCATTAACAATCACTACTTCATCCTCTGCTAATGCAGTTAGACTGAGTAACTAAAGAGGATAAATTGCTGTTGAAATACCTGTGCAAAAAAAAAAAGAAATCAAAACCAAATATTCCATGTATTTTGCTTGTAGCAATGTATTCATCTTCCTAATTTTGCTTGGCTCTGATTTCTGATTATGTATGATCCAAGTGACAAAATGTATAACAGTAATTAGCAACTTGCACACAGCAAAAAAGAAAGGTGGTCCCATGGGTTTCATGCCTGTCTCTGCTCCCTCTTTGAAGTGGTGAATGGGTTGCTGAGTGGTGATTGTTAAATAAAAACAGGCAAACAAAGACCAGCACTTATCCAGACTGTGATCAGCACTGCACAGCTCTGCCTTGGCCCCTGTTTAGAGGAAAAATCTATTAGTTTCCCAAGGTAGTTGTCCAAGCCAGCCCATTCTGCTCAGAGCAGAGCTGGGCAGTGAGGCAGGGGACAGGGCTGCCATCCTCACTGGGTGTCACCGACTCCCAGCCCTCCGCAGCCCTCACCTTCTGCAGCAAAACAACACGTAAGTGGTTCGACTCAGCAGAGCTCTGGGGCAGTCAGTGGAGCTGTGCAGCTCTACAGCTGCCCACGAGATGGAGAGTCACAGTTTTCAAAGCTGAAGCTTAGTGGTACGTAGGCCTGACCCTGCTGGTTGCAGCAGAATCTCTTATCTTTCCAGACAGGTATTCTGCTGTATTCAAGCAAAGATGCTTTTCATTCCGCATTATCTCCATCTTTCCCAGGCTGATCCTGTTCTGTTACACAGGCAGGACCCACCATGCCAAGACAGGAGCATGAAAAGCATCAGTTTAAAGTCACATCATAGCAGTGATTTTGAAAGATGCCTTGAATGCACAGACACAGCCATCTGGTGCAATATGTATATGGATTGAAGGTTCTCTGTGCTCTGCCAAATAGCTCCAGACCTGTGAAAGGATTCCTGTGGCAAAGCCTTGACAAGTCAGAGAATATTCCCATTCATTTTCCTCTCTCCATACATTGGCCAAAGCCACCTCCTGCAGCTCAGGCCTCAGCAGAGCTCCTGGGCAGTGGGATTATTTCTTCCCAGGATCCTACACACTCATAACACTCAGTGCTCTTTCCACTAACAAGGTTGAAAACCCCAGTGGCAAGCAAGGATGAAAACCCAGTGGTGGCACATGATTTTTGGCTCATGTCCATCTCTGTGTGCCTTTGTTCCAGTCCCACTGGAAATCTGTTGAGTTTACTCAGAAATGGAGTGTCAGTCAGGCCTCAGCTTCTACTTGTGTTATTGAGGATGCAGAGGTACTTCTGCATCATGACACAGTCTTACCTCTTCCCTCTTTGCCTTAGTATAATTATGCCCTAAAATACATGTTCTGGCATGGGAACAAGAGAAGATATCAAAATATCTGCATACTATTTAATAAAGGATTTAAAATGAAACTGCTAGATGTCTACAACTGTAATTCCCTCCCTGCATCTAAAATTTAACCTGAAGCAGAGTTATTATGGCTTTCTTTTTAAAGATTTTGTGGAGAATTAAAGAAATAGGCTTGACCATCAGTACAATGCAACCGTGCAGGATGAACCCCGTCCCAGGGTGTTTTCCCTGAAGGTATAAAGTAAACAAATACAAACCCCTAGGTTCAGGAGCAAGAAGGTGTTTTGGAATTTCAGGCCAAGGTCCCAGGACAGGGACAGTAGAAACCACCGCCAAAAAATGCATCTGGCATAAGGAAACAGGTGCCAGAGGGTGTTTGCTGGGAAGCAGATGAGCTTTGTTACGAGGAACCATTGCCTCATGCAGGCCACAGTTGCACAGGACAGCAATCCCACGGGCTAACGGGACACCCATCCTGCAACGGAATGGAGTTTCCTCACTCCAGTGCTGACTGTTGAACAGTTGGCACTCAGGACTCCAGAGTTTTAGAGCACACAAAATCTGGGAAAGCAAGTGGCTCCTGCTCTTCAGGGTCACAGGGATGCTACGTCCAGGAGCCCAGCTGCATTTGTAAACACCTTTTCAGTTTTCATACTTGCTCCTCTTCCAGGATATTGTGAGCAAAACTCAGCTAAATACTTTGCCCCCATCAGAAAGAAGAATTTAGTGGTGGCATCACCCCACAGCCTTGTGTGAGACATTGATGCAGTGAGAAGGAGGATGGCAAACCCACCTGGTGGAAGGGAGGGGGAGACGCAGGCAGACAAGTAAGAAGCCTCTTACCATTTCAAAGTGAGATTCTGCTGCACAAGAGGACACAACACAGCAACGTGGGTGCTTCACCTTGCCTGCTGTGGTACCAGGGTGAATTCTCTCACCATGAAAGCGTGAAGAAGCTCTAGCAGCAACAGAGAGTAAAACAGAAGTTTTCCAGGCTTATATGCCATTACCCCTGGTGAAAGTACGGTAACATGAACTCAGGTAGCAATTAAAAATCTTCCTTCCCAACTGCCCTTGGCCATACTTGGGACTTCCCAGTGGCTGTGCTTATCGGCACATTCACAACACAGACAAGCACTGACACGCTGTGCTTTAAACTTGCTCATGTCACTGATGTCAGCAGCACGTGCTGAAGGACCTTCCCTGTCTGGGCACCTGAGAGCACAGACTCTCAGGCAAATAAGCACCTGGAAAGGTGTTTAGAGGGAAGCACTTTTTAAAGCTATTTTATTGTCTACAAGCCTTTTACTACCTTTAGAAAATACCCAGTGCTTCTTACCCTTCCGAGGAATCTGAGAGCAGGATGAGCATGGGTGCCAGGGCACAACAAGCATTCATTTTTAAATACATTGCCAGTTTTATCTGTGTTTGGAGGAGGAGGCATGCCTGGCAGACAGCAGAACAAGAACCATGGTGGGGAAAGAGAACAGCATTCAAATTAGGTGGGAGGAGATGGAGAGGAGGAAAAAATCTGGATTTTCTGCAGTTTGAAGGTGCTTGGCCCAGAAACTACAAGCCTGAGAACAAGAAAACACTAATTACTTTTTAAAAATGCTTATTTCAAAGTATTTGTCATCGTAACTCACGCAACATATTTATATTGAACTGTTTTTCTTTTGTTGGAGACATGGTATTTAAAATGTGAATTGGAGACTAAAGAATACCCTTAAGAAACAGATTTGCTAAGTGTTTCTGGCTGGGCATACTCAGATTATAGCTTTGAAAGTTTGGATTTGTGGAGTGTTTCGTCTTTTTTTCTCTAAAAAGAAAGTAAAAAATTGCTTACATTTCCATTGCTGAAACTGTATTTCCTCCAAACACCTTCCCACCCCCCACCTCCCCATTATGAAGACAAAGAGCAAGATTTGAGAGTTTGAGAGTTTGGCTTTTCAGTGTTAAGGGTGGAAGGATTTCAAAAGGCTTCCAACTTAAAAAAAAGGTGATGCCCAAACACCATATTGACCTAAGCTGCAGGTTCTGGCTTTCATAAGGGTGTCTGCACTCCCTCTTCCTTTTCTAGGGGTAGCAACATCAATCCTTTTTATAAAGAGTGCACCCAGAAACAAGGTTTTACTGAATAATCTAACCTTAAAAGCAGAAAGGATGGGAGGTCTGACACACGAAGCCATGTTGTAAGCTGCTCTTGTAGCTGTCCAAGTGTGGTGGAAGAGCAACACTGGGGCAGGCAAAGAGCCCAGAGGCAGAGGCTGCTTCACCGACCGCAGCCTGGAAAACCTTTCTATCTAAAACTTTAATTTCTAATTTGTTATGACCTCTGCTAAATGGCAGTTAGATTTATGCACACCACAGTTCCTAATGCATTTTTGCAACTGTAATTTACTCATTTTTCAGTTGACCTACTTCCAGTCAGGCTTGGTATTAAAGAAATCGTTCAAAAGGCACTACAAGTCCCATGCTACACGCTACACGCTTACTTGTCTATGGCCCCTGAAAAGCAAGAATTAGAAAGGGAAACTTGATAGCATTTTACTTTAATCTAATTCCTGACGAAGTTGGAGCCAAGCTGCCATGCAGGCAGCACGGTCTGGCTGGTGGCTCTGTGGATGGTGACCCTGTGTGGTGATGCATCCGACACCCTGCACTCAGCCAGTTACTCCCACCCCGCTCTCAGGCCTCACAGGTAGCTGCAAACACCAGCTGTCTGTTTTTTTCTGCCTCCAAACCTTCCCCTTCCAGGTGCTTGAAAAGCTGCACAACTGAAATCAATCACCTTGAGATTTTTTTTCCCCCTCAAGCCAGGTGTTTCCCTAAGGCTGAGTTTTTGAAGTGGAAGGTTTTGCATCAGAAGCTGGAAAGAAAAAGTCCTCATTTTGACTCAGTGAAAATCTGACAAAAATGTATCCAGATGCAGGACAGCGCTTTGACATCGTGGAGGGGTGGTCTCAGTAGCCTTTGGTGTGTCTGTGAATGTCTGTCTCAATTGGAGCATGTGCTGTACCACTCTATACCACTGCAGAGAGTCACCCAGTCACACTGCTGTGGGACTGGGGATGAAATAGGGAGAGACAGGGGTTTAGGAAGAGATGATAGGAAGGAAAGCAGCACAGCCATATCAGCTGGGACAAACAGGGCTGAAAGGAGCCATCCCCAGCACAAATCTCCCCAAAGACAGAGCTGGTTTCTGAAACTCACTGTCTCGCAGCTGCCCATGGCATCAGGGGAGCAGCATGCACCCCATCCCTGCAGGAGAAACACTGGGAGCCTTCTGCTGCTGCTTGTTCCAGTCCTCGGAAGGACGGTGGGAAGAAACAAAATATACTAAGCATTTAAACGGTATTTCAGACTGTGGAGTTGAGACTGTGCCTGAGCAACACCCTGGGAAGGGAAGTGAGAGCTGAGGAGCCTCTGTGGAGCCTGGAGCTGGAGGGGAGCCTGCTGGACCCTCCCGTGGAAACTCGGCTCAGCCTCTCCCGAGCCACAGGCTCTCTCTGGCTTCTGCCCGGCGCTGGCAGCTGATCCGTGTTGGCTCGGAGCTGGAAAGTGAGGCACGGAGCACGTGCTCACTCCCCCGTCGGACTTTCCATCTGCACCGAGCGAGCTCTGCCGGCACTTGGCATCGCCGGCTCCCCTTAGCAGCAGCGTGCTGCCGGCAGAGACAAATTGGGAGCTTTTGAGCAGGGAGGGACTTTTGTTCAACTTCTGCTTGAAGGATGTTCAAAATCTGCAGGCAAGCAGCCCAGCAGCGAGCAAAGGGAGGAACCTGGCCCTTCCTCATGGCCGTGCTCTCCTGCAAGCACAGCAAGCCCCGCTGCCTGTGTCAGGCTTCACCACAAAGGTGGTGGCAGGTCATTTTGGTATCCTCCTGCACTTTTCCATGTCCCTCAATTCTTCTGGAATTTACTTGGAGCACAAAAAAATGAACTAAAACTGCCAGTGGCATCTGAGGTCACAGCTTGTATGAGGTCCCGGGGCTGCTTCTGATGCCTAAGTGTGCTCACAGCACTTCAGTGCTTTATACTGAGTATGGAAATAACTTCAATAACAGACTCAGGGAGCTCTGCACAGAGAGACTTACTCTGAGCAGAGCCTGCTGCCTGCCTGCAAAAGCACGTGATTTAATTCAGGGGATGCCCCAGTGTAAATCTGGAAATCGTTGGCCCTGAAGCATCAGGGCAATTAGGTTCATGTCAGAGTCACGGCCCTGATGGATGGCAGACTGCCAGTCCCCAGCTTCCCCAATTGCTGCTGCTCAGGACTCATGAAGACCAGAGATCTGCATTGAAGCTGGCCAGGAATGTAGGGGACAATAAAAAGAGCTTTTTCAAATACACTGATGGCAACAGGCAATATAGAAATATTGTCCCGTTACAGGATGAGGATGGTCACCTCACAAACAGGGACAGAGACAAGGCAGAGATGTTTAATGCTTCCTTTGCCTCTGTCTTCAACATGGATGATGGACCAAGGGGGTCTCAGTGCCCTGAGCTGGAAGACCATGACTGTGAGAGTGATCAACTCTCATTTAACCCTGAAATTGTGCAGGATCTGCTGCTCCAGCTGGATCTGTACAAATCTACAGGACCTGATGGGATTCACCCCAGAAGCCTCAAAGAACTACAATGTAATAGCAAAGCCTCTCTCGATGATTTTCGAGTGGTCTTAAGGATCAAGAGAGGTCCCAGCTGACTGGAAGCTGGTGAATGTTGTCCCGATTTCCAAGAAGGGCAAGAAGGAGAACCCCAGAAACTACAGGCCTGTCAGTCTCACTTCAGTGCCTGGCAAAGTTAAAGAGAAGATTATTCTGGGAGGTATTAAAAACACCTGGTGGACAACACAGTCGTTGGTCACAGCCAGCAAGGCTTCATGAGAGGAAAGTTCTGCTTATAAAACCTGATTTCCTTCTATGACAGGGTAACCCACCTAGTTGATCAGGGGAAGCAAGTCAATGTAATCTTTTTGGGTTTCAGTAAAGCTTTCAATACTGTCTCTCACAGGATCCTCCTGGACAAACTGTCCAGCACAGAGCTGGATAAAAACGTCATGGGCTGGATGAGCAATTGGCTCATGGGCAAGGAGCAAGGGGACAGCATGGCACAGCAAGCCTCCCAGAACAAGGAGGCAAGGAGGGAACTGCAGGTCTTGCCAGCTAACCCTGAGGACCCTGAGACACACCAATGGGCTGGCAGAAAAACATTGCAAAGAGCTGGTTGCCAGCTGGCAAGGGCACAGAGATGCCCCCTCTCTGCTGAGCTCTCACTGATCCCCAGCCTAAGCCACCACCTGTAATTTTGACTTTGGAAACAACGTGCTTGCCAATAATTTCCACTGTACAGCACCAACTGCTGTGGATGTGTGGGAGCACCTTCACCAGCACGGGCTCCTTTCGCCAGGCACAGCTCTTGCTCTGTGCCCAGAGCAGCCACCACTGTCAGAGCCAGCACAGCCCTCCCCAGCCACCACGGCCATCCCTGCTGCCATCCCTGCTGCCATCCCAGCCTCCTGCAGCCACCAGGCTCAGCCCCTCCCCAAGGCTGTTTTCTGCTCAGACCCAGCTCCTGGATGCTCATGCTTCAACCGTGGTGAGTCAAAAGTCACAGGAAATAAAGCTCATCTGCAGTAAGCAAGGATGTTGTGCAACAGTCTGTGTGTGGTTCTGAACAAAGAATATGTTGTCAGGTTTTAATTTATGGGGTATTAACGTGGGAAAGAGGCTTAAAACTGACATAACTACCCCAAAAACATTTTGTTTACTTCTCTGATCGAACCTAATATTTGTATAAAAATTATTTATTATGAAGCCCATGGCACAACCATAACTCTCAAAGGACATAACCTGCCAAACCATTTCCAGAGAAGCTGCTATGTTTGCAACCAGCTACATCCCTAGCACAAGCCAGTGAGCTGTGGATGACAAACTGCAAGGGTACACACTCTCAGCTGCCTCTGAAATGCCAGCTGGTCCTGTGGATGATTAAACATGTGCAGGACACAGATACCTGGTGGAGTTTCAGGCACAGTGAGCACAGTGGCAAAGGAACCCGTGATTCCCAGCATAAAGCAGTGAAACTCTGCTTCAGTAACCCCGGGCACCTGAGGCATCCGTGTGCTACTGAGTGGGGAAATGCCAGAGGTGTTGATCTATAGGGTCTTCTCAGGGAGAGAAAAAGCTCTGAAGATGGCATCTGAACAGAGCTGGGAGACAAACATCTTACCTCTGAGACCGGAGAGACCAAACAAGGCAGAACAGCTGCTTCTTGCTCAAGTGGCTCGACAGGCTCCGCAGCATCCTGTCCTGTTCCAGGCTGCTGCCAAAGGTACCCAGGTTCCTAAAACTGCACAGAGAAAGCAATGGAACTGTGGGACTTTGCCAAGCAAAGGGCTGCCAGGAACTCCTGCCCAGTGGAGTGCTGGTGGAGGGGTTTGAAAATCTTTAAAAATCACAATATTCAACCTCACCTTTACCAAAAAAAAGGTCTAAAGGGATTTTTGCTGCCCACCATAAGGAAGGGCAATGGATGCACTGTAACTTTACAGACATGTATCAGCACTGTATTTCCAATATATATTGTCCCAAGATCTTTTCAAATCAATAGGAGGTTTACAATAACACTGTGACACTGGTTATTGCAGGAGGGTTCCTCCCAGCTTTCCTTCAGAGAGATGAGATAATTTCAGAGAGAAATTATCCTTACAGAAGATCATTACTGTGAGCTCACATAATTCCACTTTTAATCAAATGATAATTTAAGTGTAAATTCCACTTCATGCATTTCGAAAAACATTGGTATAATATACACTGCTATTAAAACCTCCCCCTCAAAAAAGATCATGCCTACAGTTGCCATTTAACAAGACAGGGAAAAAAAACCAAACCAGCACTTTTCAGAATTTAGACAGATATTTCATCTCTTCCTTAAAAACAAAATTCCTTTTATATAGTATTAGAATCTCATATAGTAGTTACAGAGCCCCAAAAGGGAAAGTATGGCAGATAAAGCACACAGAAATTTAAGCCTGATTTTTTTTTTCCTTCTGGAAGATAAACCTATACCATGAATATTCTGCTAATAGTCTTCCTTGAGTAATGTGTTTACAAACAATTGCTTTAAAACCATAACTCCTGTGAAGTTTTAGGGACTTGATTTGCTCCTTACTGACAAAGATGTGAAAGTTGGAATAATGACAGGAACATCAAGAGAGTTGAAACGCGTTAGCATGAAATTCACATCAAATGCAAGGAGAAAAGCAAAATAAATCCACTCAGAAGTTTCAGAGCTCCAGTAAAAGCCAAGTCTTTCGAACCACGGCTCGCACAGGATGAGCTGTTAGCTGTGGAGATGATAGGCCACTTCATCAGCTGGTGTATCATAGCAGACATGATGAGCTGGCTCATTATTCTTGCTAAATTATGCATGCATGATGTGGGGGGAGGGGGGTCAGGATTGAAATCAGAAATCATTCCAGTTCATCATGTGCCAGATCACTGAAAAACCTTCAGTAGCTCCTGCTGGCAGGCAGGCAGTGCACAGGCTGTGCAGGCAGACGTTACCTCTGCACAGATATTTCCATTTCACCTGTGATTGCCCTGCTGGTTGATTGTAGGGAAGGATGAGGACGCAGCATCAGTGTCTTCTATAGTGAGCTGGAAAATTAGCACGTCCTCAGTATTAATTCTACATTACCACGATGATCCAGGATTACCTGGCTTGATCAGAAACGAGCAAACGTTTTGGGGCCCAGCAAAGCACAATTCCTGATTCCTCCCTCCCAGCAGTGGGATTGCTGCCTGCACCCAGCCGGGTGCAAGGGGGCGGAGGACTGAAATCTCCTGTCATTTCGCATCTTCACATCTTTGTGTGAAGCAAAGACACACATGAAGGCTGGGCTGGCTCCTCCTCTGCACAGCCATAGTGGAGTGTTGGGAAAGCTTCAAAGATGTGTGCTGGAGAGGAGAAAAACAAACAATACATAATTTATAGATATATATGGTGTTGCTCTGACATATAAAAATGTACAAGTATTCAAACCCTTGAAACATCCTGACAGACAGGCTTTCACTCCCCAGCTGTCCCTAGCTTCACGCTGAGGGATTCAGGGATTTTCATACTGAACTGGATATTCCAGTTCCTCTGAAGATCTGCCCAAAATAGATTTCAGGGCATTTGCTTATTTTAATTTATATGCAAGCCCATCCCACAATGAGAATTCTGCCTTTTGGAGATGACTTATCTGTTGGCTCGGTGTTCAGCCTTGATAGGACTGAGTTCCAGAGGAGCTGTTCCCGAAGGTCTGGGATCCAGAGGCTCCCAGCAGAGGCAGGCACCCCAGGTTCCGTGAGCAGTCTGGGTGGCAGGCCACAGGAGGTGGTGGAAAGTCATTTTGGTACTTACCATCCTTTCTCCCAGCCCAACACGGTGCTGGAGAACTTGGTTGCCAAGCAGGGCTGCGTGGCACAACCAGACACACCGTGGGCAGAGGTGGAGCCACCAGCACTGGCAAACTGGGCTGGCCATGGGCTCACCCGGCACAGTGCCCGTCCTGTGAGATGCCTCTGGCCAAAGCAGGGGCTCACTTGGCCTCTGGGAAACCTGCCAGTAGCCCCGGGGGCTCTGCTCATCTCTTGGGGATCTGGGACGGCAGCTGAGAGCTCTTTATCGGTGCTGGGAAAATACGACAGGATGAGAGCAGAATAACAAAAGCTCCAAGACGTGATTTATGGAGAAAAAAGTAAACTAGTACTAGTTTCCAATGGCATTTAAGTTTCAGAGGCCAGCCAAGACTTCATTAAAAAAACCCAAACCCCTTATTTCACTGAAACGGTCTTTTCTACAGGGACTTCTCTGTGTTGTGCTTAGGCAGTGTTATAACAATAAACAGGCATCCTTGCCTTAAGGGACTGCAGATACTGCCAAAGCAGGCAACATTTTAAACCTACAATAACCTTTCTACTAATTGTAGAAGTCAAGCCAGACAGCCTAAACAGGCACAGAGCTGGGAGAGCACTTCAAGGAAGAGTGACACAGCAAGGGCTTTTACACAGGCACTGCTGCCAACTGGCTTACAGAGAAACTTTACATCACCCTAAAGCCCAGAAACTGCCTTCAAAAAACTAACAGGCTCCTCGAATGCCCATACACATAATGGTTCGGAACTTGAAGCCAATGTGCGATTTCCCAGCTTTCCCAGGAGATGGTGGGGACCGAGAGGAACATGGAGATGCAGCTCCTGACACGAAGAAAAATGCTTCTGCACTGAGCCCCAGGGAATGCTTGGGGGGAACCTGCTTCAGATGAAGAGAAGCCTGCTGCCACACAGCACACATGCTGAGATGTATTAGAAGCTATGCCAGGAAGCAAGAAGGCAAATGATTATTTCTAACCAATCCTCCCCCTCCTCAGAGAACCAAGGCTAGCAGAGAGCTGGGATGTGCTGGGTGAAGCTGCTGAGCTCTGCTCATTGTTTTTCACTGATGAAGATCCATGATAGCTCACTGAGCATCAGCCCTGTTATGGGCTTACTGGACTAATGGCTCCAGTACAGCCACTGGAATATTTTAAGTGGGTTGGAAAGCACATTCCTACTCCAGGGATCAAAATTCTCTGAGAAGGGTGATCCAAACAGGGGCATTAATGCAGGTGCTTTTGACAAAGCCCAGGAGCTGACAGTGGTCATCCTCTAAGGCCATGTGGCTGGGATGAGACCTGGGCTGTCTTCAGGGGACAGGCAGTTGCACTGAGGTGAGACCACAGTACAAAGCTTTTGTGGGGCTGTGAACCAAAGCCCTTTTACCTGGCTCACATCCTAGAGTGGCTCAGGCAGTTTATTTTATATCGAGTCAATTTTTAGAATTATTGTTTATGAGCCAAGAGGATTTAATTTGAAATCCTACATTGTTGTTTTTTTAAAATAAATAAATAAATAAATGAAGAGCACCCTCCCCCCAGCCTGGTCCACAACACTTTCCCTGGAGATGCTCAATTGAAAGGATCTGGAACTCATCACTGTACCATCTGCATCTCTCCGAGAGGTGATCAATCATCCTGAAAGTTTAAACACCCACAGTGCCTTAATCTGTTATAGTGTTCAAATCCACCTATTTTAAACAGTGAAAGGGAGGACAGGCTGTCCCCTCATGGCACAGCAGTCAAGCCCCAGCTTCCATGCCTGCCAAGCTATGAAACACCAATGTTTCCTGATTTTTACAGCCAGTACTAAGACAGGGAACCTTCTTCTTAGGATAGACACACAGACAAAAATGAAGAGCTGTGTGTGACAGCAGCTCATACACCACCCTGTAACAGGGATGAAGGAGCAGTGTGCATCCCAACACAGGGGCCTGAGGAAGGATGAACTCCCCCCAAACCTTCTTTCCTTCTGCCCACACACAGAAACTTTGCTTGGCATTAGAGAATAGCAACATTAATGCCTCAATCTACCACAGTTAACGCTAGAGGTGCACAAAGGGCTCCTCCTCCATAGGATACAGGTAAATTCAGAAGCCAGTGGGAACCAAACAGATACTGATGGATCCACTCCCCTCTGCCAGGAGCAGGTGCAGGGCCGGGCCAGACGTGCAAGACAGCTTTATCCACCCCAGAGGAACACTGATCAATCCACAGATCAAGCACATGGAAACTAATTTTCCCTGGGCTGTCTGCAAGGTTTGGTATTGCACAATATGGGTGTTTTGGTCCATGTGGAGTCACTGCCTGAGAACAAGAGTGGCCCCCAATGCTACTGAGGTTGGCTTTCCTCTGCCCTGCATGACTTGGTGCACAGGCTGGGTGCTGCCAAGGAAGATGGCAGAGGCCACAGTTCTGGTCCCCTTGGGTCCCTGCTGCCTGGCACGGCCCTCCGTGTCCAAGAGGCATCATTTGGCCTTTCAGGGATGGGGCTGTACAGAGAGACCAAGTGACCCGAAAGAGCTTGCCAGGAGAGCAACAGCCAGCCTTTAAAATCCTGCTGGCAAGTCTGTCAACAGCAGCACATTGTTTTTGTGGTTTGGACTTGGGACACAGCAGTGCAGGCCCTCAGTGCAGGCACTGTTATATGATAGAGTGGGGGGGAAATGGTACAAAGCATTTACTATAATTTCTGTTCCCAGCAAATGAGTAGGCAGACTACTGAGAGAGTTCAGCTGAATGTAGGATTTCTTATAACGACCTGGGATGAGACATGCTGTTGTCATTGGCTTAGAACAAGTCCTGATCAAAAAAATCACTGTTTGTCCAGATTGGCAACAAATTGTTTGTTTTCTTAGACAAGAACACCAGGTAGTCCACAAGTTCATGATTCATTCTTCACCATGAAGATCTCCACCCCAAGGTTTTCTAACAGACAGCTATTTATTGACCTGCTAAACCTTCTCCTTAGCTTACCTGGAGGCACCAGCCAGCTTCATTGTGCTGATCTTCATCTACAAGGAGAAACACACGGAGCAGCTGAGGGTTCTGCTCATCACTTCACAATTCAAGCTCCTGCATGTGGCTCTCCTGTCTTGGAAATGTGCTGTAGTTATGCAGGTTGCAATTCTAGAAAACGGATGGAAGTTCGAAAAAGCAAACACATCCCACCCCCAAAAATTGTCTCTATAGGAGCTTAATGGAAAAGGAAGTAATTTATGGTACTGTTTGGTGTGCATATGCAGTATCTAAGAGTTTATGGACTTCCTAGAGGGGTGAAGAATAATTCAGTCACACTTACAGACAATCCTTCCCTGACTCTGCTGAGCCTTGTTATGATAGGGGTAGAAGAGGAGAATGGGGTGGCCAGGGGAAGAGACAGAATAAAGGGGAAATATTTGAGGATTTTCTAGATGAGTATGTGAATTAGGGGATTTTGGGAAAATTTAAGCATTGAAGTTTTGTACTAAAACACCCTGGGTTTTCAGTGTGGATGTCCAGGAGGCACCTACACGTTGAACAATTGTCAAAGGGACACAAAGCCAGACTATCAAAGAGGCCACAGTAGGCACCACAGGATATGTGAAAACAGAATAAATCTGTCATATACCTTCCATTTATGGATTAAAAGAGAAAATTCCCTGACAAGCTCTGTGTCCAAGCCAATTGTGTTGTGCTGCTGTATGCTGACTACGGGGCAACCGAGGCATGAAATGCAATGTCCATCCCAGACCTTTTCAGTCTTGATCCAGCTGAGGATCTCTCAGTCCCGGCCATTTGAAAGACCAGACCATAACAAAAATGAATCCCAGTCTGCGTTTGGATCCTCCTTCAGAGCCACTTCACCAGCCAGAGCATTGCTGGGTGAAAAAGGATTTTGGAAACACTTACCTGTGTAATAACTCATTGTCACTGGGAGCCAAAGGCAATGACCCTCCCTGTGCCACCAGCTCCACTCTTCTTGGTTTGAAACAAGAAGCAAGGTCCATAAGACTCTCTGTTGCCTCTCTGGACTTCATCTGCAGGCCCACAGAGACAGCTTCGTGAAGAAAAGGGCTTTCTTGAGCTAACAAAGCCACAGGAGGATCAGCCAAGACTGATAATTAAAAACTATGGCAAATCATAAATCAAGTAAAAATATAGTTGAAAACACATGCTTTGGGAAAGAGCACAAAGGGCCAAAATTTAATTTTCCTTAAGTCAGCACACTTTCAGGCTAATGTCTGAAACACAGTGGTGCCCACTGAGGTTTCTCCAGAGAAGAAAGGGAGAGAAATGCATTCAAGACGTAACAGAAGTAGAGTGAGCTAAGTTGTTTTAATTCTCTTTCCCTACCCCCAGGTTTCACTCCAGTGTCACTCGCAACACTGGTTTTTTACCGATGTCTACATCGGACACACTTTCAAAGCCTAGAAATGAACAGCATTCAAAGCACAGTGAGAGCCGCTTGAAAACAGCTTTCCAATACTTACACAAACAACCTTGGGGCTTTGAAAACATCTCAAAGCCCCTGTGTCCCATTGAGGCCCTCCATCACAGGCGTGAGCCTTGGGTTTGGCCTGGAGCACAGGAAAAGCCTGAACTGGTGAAACAGAGGTTAGTCAGATTTGACTAAACATCTGGTCATCGTCAGCGCGCAGAGCAGCACTCCGAGGTGGGCGTTTATGATACTGGCCCTGAAAAACTGCCATTTCTTACAAAATGGACAATGTACAGGCTTGTTGTATACGAGGCTGTTTATTGGATTCTGTTGTTGTTTCCATCAGTTTCCTTTCCCAACACCCATCCTGCAGAAGAAGCACTAATCGCATCCAGCAGACACCTCCCCAGACACCTACCGTGTCCTTCACTCTGTCAGCAGCTGTGGCACTGTGATCCACCCCACAGAGACAGCTCCACCACGGGCTGGGAACCCTCCCACTGCTGATCCTGGCCACTTTTGGGCTGTTTTGCAGCACTCTCAGATCAGCTCTGTAGGATCAAAAAGAATACCCAGTTCCAATCGTGCTGATAATGCTTACAGAGCTTGCAATTATAAAGAAAGTGTAGGCCAGCAATTGCATGTTTGACTCTGGCAGCAGGGACTCCCTAACACCCCCTGACCCAGCTGATTTCGTCAGAGGTGCCTTCTTTGAGGCAGCCAAGCTGGAAAAACGTTGTCCAGAAATGTGTGAATTAGTCAGTGATTCTGTGAGTAACAGGAAGGGAGGTCTCACGACCCAGATGACTGCTGCCTCGTCACACGGGCTGCAGGACTCTGAAGAAAATGTTCAGAGCATTATTCATCCTGCCACTCACCAGAGATGCACGTTTTCCCTTGAAGGATCAGGGGAACAGTGTCCGTCTCTGTGCTGTGTCTGTGCAGTCCCCACGCTGGGGACCCCTCAAATACTGCCATGGCACAATGGGGAATGGGAGATATACTGATGCTATGTCATCACACGTGCCCAAAGCACGAAGGAAAAGGAGATTTCTTTGCCTTGGAGAGAGAGAGAGAAGATTACTTAATTTATCTGAATGGGGTGACACCCCCAAAACCCAGCTGTTCTCAATGAGACAGTAACCCCACCAGGTGCAATCCTGCCCTGTCGTGGTCTCCAGGTGAGCTCAGCCCATTTCAACATTTCTCCAGAGCAGAGAGCCCTGCGTGACACTGGCCATGGATTCCTCAGCTGGGGAAAGGTCTGTAGATACCAGCGCTCCATCAGACCTCATTTGGGGAACTGCATGGGACAGGTCTCACTACCCCACAGAGCCCAGAAGAGCCAACCATACCCAAAACCTATGGAGGAGAGGCATAGGCTTACCTGTGCCTCTGAAAAGCCTTGTTGTGCACACCAAGGTCCTTCGCTCACTTTGCACTGAGCAGAAATACTTGAGCATGCACTTTCCTGAATGGAGGTCGCAGCTCCAGGTTGTTTCTCTGTGTTCAAACAATCACGTTAATAAACCAAAAGAAGCTCTCAGAATAGTCTTGTTCAAAAAGGACTAAAAACATCAGGGTTTTTGCCAGAAATAGTAGGCCCAGGTACAGGGTTTGACCTCTCTTTTGCTGAACACACAGAAAACATTTGCATTGTCAAGCAACACTGTTTAGAAAATTGGATCAAGATGATTCTGACCATTTTTGTGGGTTCCCAAAATCCTTTCTTCAGATGGATAATAAGCAAATTAATATACAAGTGTTACAAAATTGGAATATGCATCGATTTATAAGGGGGGCTTTTATACCTCTAGGTAAGTTTTGTAGGTTGCTTTGTTTAAAAGAGCGTAAGACAGAGAATAGGAGCATTTCTACAGCACAGTGAGAGGCTCACAAATACAATGAAAATGAAGTCCTGCTGACAACTTGGTATCTTATTCAACAACATCCTAAGGATAACTCATTAGGGATGACAAAATACCAAGTTTATACCTGTTCAGCACTAGACACTAAAATTTCAGTATTCACCCATCACAGAGCAGTATCACCAGCAAGGCACAGCCTCATTAAGGGAAGAACTTCACAAACATATAGCAGAAGACCCAGTTCTTGCCAAGAGAAATCACACTGACAAAAGCACACTGGAGCTTGGCTGATTTTGGCAACAAAGTCACCTATAGCAAATCCCAGTTAAACTAGATATCCCCACCCAAGGTTCTCTTGCCATTGCCCTTGCCCTAAGCTGCTGCATATCCAATAACTCTGATTTGGAGGTAATGACCGTCACTCTCTGAATGTGGGCTAAGAGAAACTGTATTTGTTTATCTTCTATGATTTAACCTTCTACATAACCCAGATGCGGGTTTAAAAGGCACGATACCTCATTTAACATTGACATCACTCAGCTGTCTGCCTGCACTGATGGCCCATTCCAGCTTCCCTGCTGGAGTGTGATCCCTGCGGAGCACTCTGCTGCAGGCAGCTCTCCCAGGGAGCTTTTCTGGGCCAGGAGGAACCGCTGGCTGCTGCTGTCAGCAGAGGCTTCTGAAAGGTGATGGGCTAAATCCAGTTTTTGTTGCTGAGACTGTGCCACTAAGATCTTATCACCCTGGGAAACACACATGGAAGAGATTTAAACAACCACGGACACAAGAGGCAGAGCAGAATCTTATGGCTAAAACAACATCCATCAGAAAAAGCCTGGCAAAGCCTTGTCTGTCCATAAATACAGAGCCTGCAGCCATGTCCTTTGCACCCAAGTCCTGTAGAGGAGGGATGGCCTGCCACTCAGCTAGATTAGCAAAGGGCATAGGCAAGAGAGAAGGGGTGGCTTTAGGCTATCACTGAAAACTCCTAATGCTAGTGATTATTTCCACAACCAGTGATCTCCTGAGAACAGCAGTACTCCAGACCCACCTTTCTTTTGGTACTGTGATGACACAGACTAAGCCACTTTGAAATGGCATGAGGTACTCCCATGTTTTAACTGGAACACTAGGATAACTTTTTAGTTCTTGGCTTCCATTTCTAACTACGGAGCATTTCTTACAGCACTGGGCCACCTTCCAGGCATAACATCTACTAAAGGCACTGAGTATGTCCTAGTTTTTCTCAGAAAACAGCCCAGAGCAAAATGACTATGATACAGCAAGTGCAGAAGAGAACCAGCAGTGAGGAGGTCAAATACTAATTAAAACCAAACTGGGAAAAGAGCAAACCAAAACTGCCTAATCTGTGACCCCAGGAGAAAGTTATTGTGAGCAACAAACAAAATCAGTCACAGTCATGCTTTGCAGAACCAGCAGTACACAACTCTGCAGGGCAACATGTGAATGGGGACAGCCTCAATATTCCCAATATCCAGCACTGCTAGACCAACATCTGTTTTCTGCCACTAACAGGTAGGAGCCTGGGAATGAGCACTTTCCACCTGCACACTGAGGAGGACACCCATGGGTGAATGTGGGGCTTTCTCAACACTGGAGCACCTGAAGGATGAGGCAGAGCTACTGCAGTTGTGTAACTT
The DNA here is from genome assembly GCA_013399855.1 of Oxyruncus cristatus. NCBI lineage: Eukaryota > Metazoa > Chordata > Aves > Passeriformes > Cotingidae > Oxyruncus > Oxyruncus cristatus. The sequence goes on from VXAY01002359.1 coordinate 539,205, forward strand.
CCAAAAGGCAACATCGTAAGATACATTGGCTGAGTGACATAAACCTACAGGAGATGAGCACAGCAACGATACCTTAGGATCTACCTCCCTAGAATCCGAGACACTGCACAGTACTCAAGTGGAAGAGGCATTTCTTGACTAGGATAAGCATGGAAATTGAGTGGTGATAGAACTTAATTTCCAAGCACAATCACTGCTCCTGACAAAGTAGTACCATCCTCTCCACAGGATCTTCCAGCAGCCTGTAGCAATAAGCACCTCCAAAGACAGTAGGAAAAAAAAAAAAAGTTCAATTAACACATGTAAACACATAAGGAATATGGAGATAAAAACGTTCATGAATAATTTCTGATCCCACTGTCCACATCTCTCTGAGTACCCTGTTGTCTGTGAATGCCCAGATTCACCAAGAATCTTAACTACAGGCTAGCTGTCCTCCCAGCTCCTACTTTAGATGGAAGAAAGATGCACTGAATAGCTCATCATTGCTCCAAGCAAGAACAACCTCTTCACTGTCATCCAAAAGCCCCTTCTCCTCCTACAGATGCTGAGGTTTCCTTCCCTTCCACCCACCACTGACCAGTCTTCACAGAGCTATTCTCAGCCCCCCGCATGCCTGATTAGAGGCAACATCATTGTCTGAAAACAACTCCGACAAAGAGGAATCATTAAAACTGAAACAGGGAGCGATGGTACAGCATAAGAAAACAGAGAAACCAGCCTGAGTACCTGAGATCACTGCAGTTTCTATTTATGCCATACATCTCTATTCATCTTCTTCCTAATTGTTCTCATCCTTCTTTCTAAACAATAATGTTTGGTGTTTTGTTGTTTTTTTTCTTTTCAAATGTCAGACAGGGTTCCAACCTCTGGATGCCTGTTCAGGTGTAAAGTCTTGGCATGCTGTTGAATTTATGTTAAGACAGCTCATTACTGCTGAACAATAGCCAGTGAATTGGCTATTGTTCAAAGAAATCACTTATCAAGGCCATGCCCAACAAAAACAAACTGTTAGTGAAAAGTTTTGAAGTGTATGAAAGGAGGATTAAGGAAGAAGGATGTTGTTGCAGTTAATCTGTAAGATTAAGAGATGAGAGATCTGTTTTTTATTAAATGGACTCTCCCTGTGATGTTAGGCAAGCTGTACAAAATCCCTTTATTTTCATTTCCCTCTGAATAAAATGGGAATAATACCGTTTTCCTACCCAGTGGAGAGTTTTAATTCTTCAGCCCTAATGTTCACAATGCCGACGACCAAAATGTCTGTGAAGCATGAGGTGAAAGAAAAAACAACTCAGCCAACCACATCTGATTGACTGAATTTTTAAACTCAAATGAATTGACTTTCATCCAGCTTCCAAAACCCAAACCAACTACACACCATTAGACTAAGAATAAGCATGAGAAATTACACTCTACAGGGTAATTTTCTGGAGAGGCTGGAAGCCCCGGGAGAGGGGCTGGGGACGAGAGCAGCTCCTCGACCGTGACCGGGCGGCTGCGCCTGTGACAATCTCATTAATTTTGTGTGGCGGCACAGCGTCCCAGGGGCGGCTGGAGCCCGGGGTCTGCTCCGCACCCCCGCCAGCTCTCACGCTCCTGCCCTCACACCCACGCGCCTGCTCCGTTCCAAGGCATTAAATTGCATTTGTGCAGCCGAGACCTCCACGGGCCCGCAGAGGTCGCAAAAATTTTTAACCTGCCTCTTTGCAGCAGGCTGGTGCACTGCATCCTGCCCAGCAAGAGGAGCAGCTGTGCAGCCTCCATGCTGGAGGAACTAAGGGTTTCTGAGGAAAGGCCAAGCTCTGCGAGCTGCAGATGTGCAGGAGCTGGGCACACCTGGACTGGGAGGGGACAGGACCCCTCCTCTGACACCTTGCCGGACTGAAGGGTGGTCACATCCAGGGCTTCGTTTCCCACATTTCTGGGGAAATTACTGTGCTGCCTCCTACATGCTTTGCAAAAGGATATTGCACAGAGCCGTGCTGCCTCCACAGCCCGATCCTGTGCTCTGCTGACATGTCGCAGCTGGAACTGCCACCAACGGCTGTGAGAAGTGACTTTCGATCATGAAAAAGGAAAAAGGGAAAAAAAAATCATGTCAATCTTGGCAAAGCTTTGTGGTAAATTTTCAGTGTTTCCCCCACACAACCTCTGCATCGACAAGGTTATTGTTATTATCATTATTACAATTTAAAATTACAGGGAAATAGCTTTTAGAACATACAACGGGTGACTGCTTTGGCTTTTAAAAACTGTCTAGGATGTTGACGTTAAAAGGGGCTGTTGCATGCCCATAACATCTCCTTTCCCATTACCATCAGCAACACCGTGAAATCCTCTGTAAAGTAAAACCACATGCTGGAGCATTAATGATAATGGATGGATAGGCTGAGGCTGCCAAAAAGCAATGCTGGGTGTAGGTTAAGCAAGACAGAATATAAAAGAGAAACATATAGGACAAATGCTCTCAAATAATCACCCTCCAAGCAGTAACTGTGTATTGAATCAAAACCATGATAGATTCTCCTGCAGACAAATCCAGCATAGAAGAACAACTGAGAAATCCAGACAAGTCTCCAGGAGCCACTCGCTCCCTGCACCGTGGGCAGCCACTGGTGCCGTCTTCACCTGCCTCTTGGAGGTCCAAGATCTCCATGGTGGGTGTGGAGGGAGGAGATCTCCATTCAGCCTTTGCCTTGCAATACTTCCCAAGTATTTTCACTGTCAATATAGTTTCCCTCACAAACAACTCAAACCCAGGTTTTGATGACAAGTCTGCTCTGAGGCTTGTCATTGCTCCTGCCATAAAAGCGCAGCAGAACATGGAAAACACAGGAGTCCATCAAATATCACAGCTACACCAGAATCAAGAAAGCTCAGATTAAGCCTAGAAAATGTCCCATCCTGCTCTGTTTTTGCTAAGCTGCGTGTGATCCAGCTGCAGCAAATCTCAGGGGCATTTTGCCAGGCAGCACTGCAGCAGCCCGGGGGTGCAGGCAGCCCCCACCCTCCCTGGGGAGCACAGCCATGGCAGCACTATCTTGCTGTCTCACCGTGGATGGCATGAGGCACTGGAGGGATGGAAGTGATACGCGCACTTCCAAAGGCTCCGAAACACACTCTCATGAATCAAACAGCTGAGGATAAAGCCCAGCAGCGAGATAAGTGGGGCAAGGGCTGTGAATCTGCAAGATGTTGGAGGCAAGTGTTTTATGGGGCTTCCTTCCTTCCTTCCTTCCTCTCCTCCCTTTTCTTTTTTTGGCTAAATGCTCAAGGTTTTCTGTGGGACACAGCTTTCCACATCCCTCGTGAGCCGAAGTAACCCAGCCTGTGCAAGCGGCCGGGCGCCGGCCGTGACGGCGCTCTCTGGTATTGCGGGGGGCTGCCGGCCTGACGTCAGCCCCTGACTTGGCAGCTCCCACTCCGAAACCTGAGTCCCAGGAGCTCCAAGCTCCCAGCTGCCATGTGTGCTGCTTCTTGGGTCACACTGGCTGCTGCTGCTGGGTTTGTGAGTGCTGCACTCCCCCAGACGGATTCGACAGAGCCAGGCTGTGCCAGCCGCACCTGCGGACAACGAGGAGGGGCAGGAGCTGGTTCCTCATGGCCAGCCTGCCCTGGGGCATGGAGAGGGACCAAGTTCAGCCCCTGTCATGTCCTCCCACCACCCTCCCTGCTCCTGATAACCCCTCCACCTGAGCCTCCACGCCAAGTTACTGCACCTCTGACACCCACGCACCTCCTCCCCCTACTGATGCCTTGGCAGCAATTCCCTTTTTCCAAACTAAACCCAGGAACCAAACACAACATAGGGCAGAGAAGGAGTATGAGGATCGGTCAGGATGCCTGCATTGAGCATCCACCTTACTGATGCCAGCAAATGGCAAAACAAGTATCTTTGAACGAGAGGTGCCTTGCAACATGGATTGAGGGATCCCTTGGGTGGGGGGGACAGAGGGACTGCATATCCCTGCCAGCACAGTCCAAGGTAGGGCTTGTCCATAGCTTGGTTACATGGCAAGCAGGGCAAGGAAGAGAAAGCCCTTGGTGCTGATGAAGGCAGGCAAAGCCAGCACACTGACACAGGAAGAAATTAAATGCTGGGGAGCCTTCTGGCCTGTCATCGCTCAGAACTTGCAAACACAACAGTGGTTATTACGAGAGCTGAACAATGAAACTAGAAAATAGAAGTCTCCACTGAGACAACTGCTGAATCAAAACAGCTACAAGAAGTGAAAGGTTTGCTCTTTCCTACTAGAAAATGCTTGGTTTCCCACGGCACATGTTCTGTTCTCAAGTGCTTTACCACCTTGTGCCACATGCTTCAGAAGAAGGTGCCTGAGCAGCTCGAGCAGGTGTCAGAGAGCTGCACCTCAGGGTGTCTGAACCTCCAAGCTTGTGAGAAGTCTAAATCTCCTGAAATCTGTTTTCACTCCAACTTGCAAAAAGAGCTAGCATTGGTGAAATTTCTCATGACACAGAATGACTTTCCCGTCTGAAAACAATATCTGGTAAACATCAGCATAAGGCATTTCTGCAATCAGCCATTCCCTCCACAAAATCCAGTAGCTCTGAATTAAAACAAGATGAAAAACCACAGTGAAATTGTCAGGGAACCTCTGCTCTCATCCTACCCCTCTCCTCTGGTCCCCAGATCACACGAACAGCCTGGAAACCCTCCTAGTCTGTCTTAGGTTGGGGTTGTAGATTTTGGGGAGCTGGCTGCGGGTCTGTGAGCCCAGTGAACTCCTCAGTGTGAAGCCACTGAATCTATGAGTGAAACCAGCTGGTGGCCAAACCACCCCACTGAGGCCAGTGGGAACCCAGCAGGACCCTCAGAGGAGCCCAGGCAGTGCCATTCCACGTCTGATCCACCGAGACACTTCTGGTGGTGCCAGAACCAATCTGATCAGTCACCTTTCAGCAACTCAACTCGCCTCTGGAGAGCACAACAACAGTTTTAAGCACTGGCTGGACTGGCAGGAAGCCACACAGACCACACAACAATCACCATGCCCAATGGATAAGTAAGTCCCTATGAAGTGGAATATCAATGTAATGAAATTCTGCATTTCATCTAAGCACAACGTTTCATAACACTTCATTCCAGTGACTTGCACCCATCCCAGTGACCATTAGCAGTTTCCACAGCGTTGCATTCAAAGCAAGCTGCTCTTGGTGCTGTTCCCAACACATGTGGTCATCCTGTGAGGATGCTTCTATCTAACACAGCCAACAAATAAGGGCAGGACAGGAACATGATCTGCTTGCTTAGATCCACTGCCAGGCTGGAAATAAAACTTCCAGCTGCTGGGATGGACAAAACGTTTCCTTTGTACTCACTGCACACTCAGAATTACATCTCTTGTGTTGTCCTGGGAGTTTCCTTTAATGTAATCTCCTTTTTTTGTTTTAATTGACAAACCCTGGGGAATTTTAAGCCAATTCTGGTAAAGCAGAAACAAAAACACAAACCACGCTTCCACTCCAACCGTCCACTGGTGAAGCTTCAGGTTCAAAAACACAGTGTGAACACAATGGCTCAGGTGTCTCTCCAACACCTGTGAGTGAATTAATCATGCAGTCATTGATGCTTTGCCAGGCAGGAGAGGGCAGCTGCCCGCATGGCAGGCAGAGCAGAGCCTGGCAGTGCTCGCTCCCTGGGGCTGTGAGTGCTGCTGGACAGGACAGCCGGGCACACAGAGCACAACAGGCAGCAGCATTTTCTCAGCCATGGTCACAGCTGAGGAGGGTCCAACAGCCAGGCAGGCTCACAAGCAAAACCCAGGGCAGGTGACAATCTCTACTGTGTCCTGGCCACTCTGACCCTGGCACGTGCTCTCCCAGCTCCACTTCCCAACAACAATAAAGGAAGAGGAAGAAAGCCTTCCCTCCACGGTGAGGTGCAAGACCGGCCCGTGGGAACAAGCCACTGTTTGACAACAGCAGCTGTGCACCCAGGACTGGCCCACACTGCTGGCAGGATCCATGAGCTGGCAGGCACATGCTGCACTCATGAAATCCAGCGTGCTGGCCCCAGTTCGCCTCCTCAGGCTTTGCAGACACATCCCTGGAGTAGCCTGGCTCCAGCAGCAATCCCAGCCCCGAGTCTGTCCTCTGCAGCCTCCCCACTTCCAGCCTTCAAAACCACCCCTCTTTCCCCCCACTAAGCAGCCTTGACTCCCCTGCAGGTGATGGACTCAGGGGACAGACAGCAGGGGAGCTCAGAGCAGGGGACAGCCCTTGGGAAGGCCAGTGGCAGGATGGGATTCAACCACCTCAGAGAACAGACCATGGACAAGCATTTATGGCCCAGGCACCCGATCCAGTCACTCCTATGAAGGCCATGAGCATGGCAGACTCCAGCTGGAGGCTGATGACAGCCATCCTGTGTCTGCAGCCTCTGACCAAGCGGAACAACACCGGCGGATGGGAATGGATAAACAATGAGATCCAAGGGGAAACTAGGCTGCAGTTTAATGTTTTGTTTCATATAAATATAACATCACTTTAAGCTGCAGTAACACGTCCCACCAGCCAGTAATTCTCAGGCCCTAGAACAATTCTTCCATATAGATCAAAAAGTGCACTGCAGAAGCTGCTGCTTACCCCAAGGTTTTTCCCTACTGGTGGCTCAAACAAGCATTGGAATTTCAGGCTGAGTTCCCCCAAGTAGGTCAACGCCATTCCCTCCTCCTGGGAATGGTGCAGCAGAGGCAGGGCACAGCCCTTTGCCCACAGCAGTCACCCACCACCTCCTGTCCCACACCACAGGTCCCGTCAGCCCCTTCTCCTGCACCCAGCTGTGAGACCCAGTGAGCATCACCTGCAGCACAGTGGGGGAGGGAACAGGGCAGAAGTGGCGATGCTGGGATACAAATCCCTGGCCAAGAATAGGTGCTCTGACATGCTCTTTCTCGGGCAGCACGAGGGCAGCCCGGCATGGCACATGAGCCCTCTCCCCAAGGCGTGGGTGGGTGTTTCCCTGCCTGCAGAGACCAAGGATAACTCGGGGCTGCGTGGAGCTCTGCAGAGACCTTTGGTCCCCCCAGCCCAGCACAAACACTCACTGCCACCACGTGAAGAAAGAGACAAAGGTGGCCCAGGCACAGGGCAAGCCACCACTGAGGAGTCACAGCTTCATCTGCTCCCCTCCCCACCCCAGATGCCCAAGTACAGAGAGAGGACGCACTTTTCCCCATCACCACACCGACCAAGGACAACCCCAGCTACCAGCACGTCACAGCCAGTGACACAAGGGCACAAGGGACACAGTGGAAGAAGATCTAGGATGCCTTGGATGCCTCACCTTTCCATCTCTCCTGCCACTCCCAAGGGAGCAGCAGTGAGCCAAACTCAAAACCAAAGGGGGAGAAAGGACTTTCTCATCTTTCTCCATACCAAGGTGCTGAAACCAATTTATGCCAACAGGGGAAGGTTACTTCAGAGCAAGGGGCATCTTCCACCGCCAGTCAGTTGTCAGGGTATCTCACCTCCTTATCTCGCAGTTTTGGAAAGAGAGGATCACTCTGTGACAGCTCACAGCCCCAGCAGCTCCTGCCTGCTCTGTGCCTAACCAGGCCTGCACCCTATGAGGCCTCTGCTGCTGCCGAGATGCTACTTGAGATGATCCCAATTAGAGAAGTGAGGCTGTCACAGTCTCAGCTGCAAGAGAGAGATGAGAAAACTAATGGTGTCACTGAGTGTCTGCAGGAACAAATTTACAAACCTAATCACCTCCCAGCATAGCCAGGCTGCCAGTGCCTGAAGGAGGGTGATAGGGGAGAAGAAAGCTTTTGGGACTCTTAAAGAATATTAATTCACTCTAATAGGAATTGGATCTGTCCTTGCCTGTAATCAGCAGCAGAACTGAGATCCTGAACTGGAATATTAATGTAAGTGCTCCATGGGAGATGGAAACCTCTCAAAACGTCTCTCAAATGATGAGAATTAAACATTAGAAGCACAGCACAGCAAACTGCAATGCAGTTGTGGTGTCGGGAGGAGTCTGCTGAAAGGGGAGGTTGACAAATTCTGTGGAAGATGTGTCTGTCTCCTGGTAGTGCCCAGGACAACAGACCCTCACCAACAGCTTCCCGACACGCTGATATTTTCTTCTAGATACCCTTGCAAACTTGGGTGTGATCCCTGTTTCTCCTGTAGAAAATAGGATAAGTGGATCAGGTGCATCTCTGTGCCTAAAGAAGACCAATACATGGGAACAAGAAAAAAAAAATCTCTTAACTGTAACCACTGTTGTATTTTGTTATTCTGTATTTCTGCTCTTACACTTTGTGGGCAGGGGAATATCTCTGACACTTCTTTTCACTGAGGTACTAAGTATTTGGGCTGTTCAGCTTGGGATATGGCACTGGAAAGGAGGAGCTTTTCCCTGAAAATAAAGCTGATGGGGAACAGCTAACACTGAAAATGGGACAGAGCCAGGACACTGCTTGCTGCTGAAGCCCGGGCCACAGGCACACCTGCCTTTGTCAGAAGAGGGGCCTGACAGAGGTATCGCCCCGAGGAATACACTGCAGGTGGCAGGCAGGTCTTGCAAAAGGCATTTTGTTCTCTCACATTAGATTTCTATCCGTGGTGTGTTTGGCACGGGGGTTACAGAGCAGCAGAGCACCTCCACTACACCGAGCCACTGCAGGGGTGAACCTGCACCGGGAGAGAACCCACAGCCAGCAGGGTCTTTGCCAATGGAAGCACATCGTACTCCAGGTTTCTTACCAAGGCTCCAATGGGGCACTCAGGGCATTCCTGTACATCCCACCCCATCCTCAGGAAGGTCCTGCTGCTGCCAAGTCCTCCTCCCATGTTCCCTGATGTCACCAAGCAAGCAGCATCCTGAGGCAGGGATGTGCCTTCTACACTTATATCAGGGCCCAGAAGACTGAAGGAAAAATGAGTTTTCACTTCCCTGAGGACAAAAGGAAGGTCCTGGAAAGCCCTGCATGAAAACATTTACTGGAGAAAGGGACAAAAGCAGAACTCCTTTGGGAACATGCACAGGTTGGGTAGCTCCATACCAGCCGAGCCCCCAGCCCTGACACGTGCATGGTCCCACTCAGCTCCTGCATGTCCCGCACCATCTGGTCTCTCAGACTGTCACAACTACTATTTGGAGATTTACTCAGCAAAATCCAGCAAGACCTTACATTTTTGCCCTGCAGGCCCAAACAACTTCTGCAAAGGAGGTGTCAGGAGGGATGGGCAGGGAGTTCCAGGCTGCAGGAGGGCAATGGCCTTCCTCCCCCAGCACTGTCCGCAGCACTGCGGCCAAAAGGGGCTGTGGAGAATCCTCCTGATTGCCAACCCACATGGCATCATGGGGGTAGGGGGAGAGGAGAGAAGGATGTGTGCCACACACAGAGGGTGCCATGGGGAGAGACAGCACCTCTGTCTCCCTCTCACAGCCCAGACTTCTCCTTGGTTTCACTTTGGCTTCACTTAGGCTTCAGCAGAAGTTCCCCATTCCTCATTATTAGAGAAAAGCAAAGCCTCAGGGCCTTTGAGCTTTGTAATCCACTTTGCAAGGAAGGCACAGAGAGTGCAGCCATGACCTGAAGCATTCTGTATATCCTCCTGCTCCTCCCCACCAAAGCAAAAGTCTCACTCCCTGCCCTGCTCCATCACAAAATGGGCTGTGGCCTCCATAAAGGGGAACAGGGTTAAATCATGACAATCCAACAGTGATCCTTTGTAAGAAGCATATCAGTAGCGTATCTTAACTTTTCTGTACACACAGCAGCTGCACAGTAACAACCACACGTGGCATTGCAGAGCATCGATGGCTGAAGCTGCCAACAAAACAATAGAACATGTTAAGGAAGAGCTCTATTTTCCCCCATCACTTACATGACAGATCTCCTTAATTAACTAGTTTGCTGTCAGAGAAAATTAATGAAGGAGAGATAAATTGGCTTTCTTTGTTACTAGTATCTCTATTGCTTTCTTATGTATCAGGTTAATTTAGTGTTAATGAGAGTGAGGATTAAAACCCTCAATTACTGCAAGGGTGGGGACTAGGACTGAAGAACCTCACAAGAAACCCTGTAAGGAGCATCAAACACGGCTGGGTTTGGAGACCCGATGCTGCAGAAAGGCAAATCCCGGGCGGGATGGAGCCCTGGCCGGGGTGGGCTGCAGGCAGCTCCCACCTCCCTGTTGAGGCTGTGGAGCCACAGGAGCAAAGATGCCGTCTGCGGGCAGCAGGCGGAGCTGGTGCGACAGGGACGGGCTCGCCGGGCCCCCGCAGCCCCCGCAGCCCCCGCACCCGGGATCCCGCGCAGCGCTCGCCCCGGCGGGCGGCTCGGTCGCGACAGCCACGGGGAAACAGCAGAGAACGGACAAACACAGTAAAAGTAACAGCAATTGCAACAGTAGGGATCTGGCAAACGCTGCACAGACCAGAGGTGAGGAGACAACAGAGGAAAATGACGGTCACTGCTACAGCCGTGCGCGGGAGGAGCAGCGGGACCCACCAGTCACAGCCGCACCCTTCCCGTGCAGGTTACGGCACCACAGCCCCGCTGCCCGGGCACGGTGAGTGCCAGGAGCACACCACGGCACAGCCCGTGGAGGGGCTGGAGATGCCACGCTCGTCTTCGGCTAATGACAACTTCTGTTGCGCGTCCCCATCACAAATGCCAGATTTCTGACACATGCAATGTATTTTCCTCCACCAAGTGGCTGTGTGTGAAGCTCTGTTTGTCCTGGGTACAGAGCACAGCACCAACACAGATGCCTGAGCTGAGCAAAGGAAAATTCCCACCCCAGACCCACCAGTGTAAATCTGGGAAGCTTGGCTGTGCTCACAGGACTACCTCAGTGTTTACAAAGGCATTCATGAAAGATGAATTTGGCCCAGAACTCGGGAAAGAAGAGTGCATTCAGCATTTGCTTCCCCACAAGAATCAAGCTTGCCAGCTTCTTCTTCACATGAGAGGCTGAGCCTGTGGTCTCACTGCCGACTCCAGTGGTTTCCTGGGTGCCCGCCTGTGCCATGGCACCATGCCAGGAGTGGGGAGCAAGGGAGCACCCCCTGCCTTTGTGCTCGTATCCAGGCCTCAGGGAGTGTTCCCACTCCTCCCCGGCAACTCATCCCTCAGAAATACCACTGAGCTTGCTTCAGAGGAGACAAAAAACACGATTTCTGTAGCCAGAGGCTAAAACAAAAAAAGGAACAGCAGTCACCTCTGCAGGTTGTGTTAAGGTGACCCAGAGTGAACTCTCGTGCTTCCCCTGACCTCTGCTGCCCACAGCTCCCTTTCTCAGCACACACCCTGCTCCTGCAAGAACGGATTTCCTCCCTCCATCACCTAGACTGTGCAGCTGACCCAGGAGAAAAGCTTTTCCCTTCAGACTGGGACTATTCACCATCCCCCCTTGTGAGCACAGCCATGGCAGCACCTCTGCTCCCTCCTGGCAATTGGGTCACCCAAGGCAGGGCTCACAGGAGTCCTGGGATTATGCTCCCACTCCTGGATGTGACACTGCCTGACACATCACTGGGTGCTCACTACCCTCACAAAGTGCACACCTCAAAATTAAAACCTTGGTTAGAGGGTGTCAACCAATACTGACCACCTTGGCTGCCGTCCATCAAGGTGTCCGTCAGAGGCATCAGCAGCTCGGTGTCAACAGCACCATCACACCCCAACGGTCACAGCCAGGTCAGAGTAATTTCTACCAGACTGAACCATTTATATCACGCATGACACGTACAAAAGGTAAAAACCCCACTATGTTTCCCTTCATTCTGGGTTGTGATGCCATCGTACCTCTAAAGGTAACTTTTAAAACTCCCTCTTCAGTTTCCCACTAAGGCTGTTTTCCCTGGTGTGCTTTGCTGGGATCAGCACATGGGATGGGAAGCCCCAGCTGAGCTCGCTGCCAGCCTTGCCAGCCCCACACACCTCGTGCATCCACCCATTTCGGCTGCTTACCTGGAAGCTCCTTGCTCGGTGTTCAGGACACAGAGCTCCAGCAGACCCCTGCCAACTGGCACTCCTTATTAGCCTGTTTTAGAAACCTGAAAAACATGGCACAGTATGCAAGGGAGAAGTATAAAATAGAGTCTGCAGAGATATGAACAGTCTGGGAAACGTGAATCTTTGCCTTCCACTACTGAATCCATCCACGGAGTAACTGTGCCCTCTGACACCTCACATACCTGTGTAATACCTCGTACAAATACTGTCTATCCTGCATTTAAAATACGTATATTTTATACACTCACTGTTAAAAGCAGTATTTTCAGAGCAGTTTTCCCTTGACTTGAAGCTCTTCTCTTCTGTGATCTATTGCAGGCAGGTCAAACTGGTATCATTGTCCTCTTTTTCTGCTTTAAACGATGGAGCATTTTCCCCATGCAAGATTCTGACCTTCTGCCTGTTAAGCATCCTCTTTGTCTTACGTAAAATAAGATTATGCTAAACAGTCACCTTGAAGCACCTTTGGCACGAGGGAGTAGAGATGAGGCCATGAAATATCTCTTCAAAGCTGTTTCTCCCAGGAATCCCACTGCTGGCTTTATTCCTGAGTTCATGACTACCCTGTCCATGCTCACTGCCAGGGCTGTAGCCCCGTGCTTAGAGATCAGTGCCCTGCTCTGATCCCACTCCTCTCTCCTTGGCCCTCCCAGCCCTCCCTCACACACACACCAGGAAGCCTGCAGAGCCAGCCCACCTGCAAGGTTCCCTCTTGGCTGCCTCCCTGGTTGACCAGACATTTTCTCCAGCTCTGACGAGCCCTGGCTAAGTTTCTGGTGTGCTAGATAAGATTAAATAATCACCCTTGTAGATGCAAAATACCACAATATTATTTATTTAAAATTATTAAAAATTCTTACAGAGCTCATGAAAACATGGAGGGGGTGTTTGTAAACGCCCAGTGAACTAAGTTTCCCGTTCTGCAGGTTTTGGTCCCTGAGTCAAAGGGTACTTGAGCATCACTTGCAGGGCAGCATGAGCTGGGAGGGCATGGAGGCCTGGAGTAGGGACTGCCCTATATCCCCCACTGCTCTTCAGACCAAGTTGGCTGTGCCTTCAAACTTCTCCCAAACCCTGAGCTAACACCCAGCAATGGCACAGCTCTCCAGCCCCACAGGGCTGCACAGCCCACCAGCAGCAGAGGGGCAGGTAAGGAAGCTGTGCAGTGGAGCCCAGGCTGTCCCCAGCTGGCACATGTACATGTAAATACCCATAAAACTGTGTGGAACCCCCTTGCAGGAAGGGTGCTCATCACCCCCTGATTCTCCTCAGGCCACGAGAAGCCATTGCCTGTCAAACTTGAATTCTGAGCCAAGAGGTGATGAGAAGGCACTCTCCAAAAAATTCACATTTCTGTGTAAAGCAGAATTCAGATATATTTAAAGGAGAAAATACCTGTTTATTGTACTCTTTGGAAGGTAAGGATCATCAGATGTGGCTATTCTTTGAATAATTTCACTTCTCTGTCATATTTTTCCCATCTCTTTTCATTTGGGATTTATTTAATCCTACTTGAGAGAACTGCTGATCAAGATGGGAGTTATTTCAGCATCTGTTGCTGAAACATTACTTCATTTCTTCTGTCCTTTTTACTCTCCAGCACTCAGCAATTCCCTTAATTTCTCTTGTCTTCTGTTGATTAAAACCCTGCTGATAAGTGCACACTGGTCTAACAAAGCCTGGCCTGTTGCTGGGTTTATTTTGCTAAGTGTCATATGAAGAGGCAACAGCAGATCTTACTGGCACTTCTCTGCAAGCGTTTGCTTTTTGTGCGTGCTGTGCTAATTTGGGGAAAACATCTCACTAGAAATGTTTTTCTTGAAAAATACTTAAAAAAACATTCCTATGCTTCGCATCTTGCATAGAATTGACAACACTGGTAGATTTTAAATACCAACAACAGGGGAAGTGAGAAGGAACACAGAGGAAAATCAACATAACCATTGTGAGCAGGCCACTACCTTGTCCCAGTATGTCCTGGCAAGGCAGGGCGAGTCCCCATGGCTGGGGGCATCCAGCTGCTCGGGCAGCTCAGGGAAACTGCACCTTCAAACCCCATCTGAAGATGTCACTGGCTATCTTTTAGCATCTTAGAACAGCTCGAGGAGTCATATGGCTTATTCCTATTCATTGCACAATAATCCCTAATCTATTCTGCATTAACCCCCCCCCCCAAAACTTTATGTAAATACAGTCTCGTTTTTCCTGCTTTGCCTCCAGCCTCCTTAACATCTTCTCCATGGAAAGTCAGTGTCTGGATGCATCCACTACTGAGATGTCACAGCTACAGGGGCGCACTGAGCAGCAGCAGTCACAGCACAAGGAGGCACAGTACACCTGAAAGTGCTCTGCTGTCATTTGGGAAGGATGAGTCCATCTGGCATGTTTGCTTCCAGTCATATAAAGAATTCCTCCTCCTCGTCCTCTGCTCTGTTTGCGGGCCTGGCTTGTGGGGCGTGCGAGTGGGAGCCCAAAGCTCTCTGCTCTGCTCCTTGACTCCTTTTGGCTGCAGCCAACGGCAGCTGGGTCCTGTCCTGGGAGGGCAGGGCACTGCTGGCCCCATCCGTGGGGGCTTGCAGCTGCAGGAGGCTGCTCCGCAGGGCCCTGGAGAAGTGGTTCAGTGGGCAGCGGCCGCTCGCAGGACTCAGCACGGCGAGCCCGGTGTCGACGTTGGTCTCTGTCGCCCGCCGCCTAAGGCGGCTCTCCTGGGGAGGAACCTGCAGCCGGCTGCTCACCTGCCTGCGGGGGGACGGGGCATCCCACCGCCTCCGGGCTGCTGGAACACTGTGGGAAGAGCAGAAGTGCCTGTGGAGGCCACCGCCGGCTTGCTCAGGAGCAAGGACTTCACTTTGGTCAGATTTTGTTTTACCCTTCACAGCTCTGACTTCCTGGCTTCTCTGCCCAGGATTTCCCTCCTTTACAGGGAGAGAGGCTGCGACAAAGTCCTGAAGGATTTTTCTACTGCCCATATTATTATGCTGAAGGGAAAGCCCAGTGTTTGCTTCAAGGTACTTGGAGCTGTTTTGAACCTGTTGAAGAAAATTCAGAGAGAACCCTGTTAACACAGAGCTGCAGCCTGACCAAGTGATGATGCTCTTGCCCAGCCACACTGTGCTGGGGTCACCTGCAGCATGAGTCAGTCAGAGCCCCACTAGAACAGCACAGGAGTCTCACAAGCCTAAGAAATGGCAGGTGAAACAAAGCAGATAATGTGATGCCCACGGAGAAAACCAACCCCAGCTTCACCTACAAAATGCTGGGTCGTGAGCTGACTATAACTGCGGTCTCACCTCTGTGACAGACAGCTCTGTGTTAGCATCAGTTCAGTGCCTGACAGCAGTCTAGAAAGCAAATGAAATCTTCAGAATTATTCCTAACAGGGTGGAGAACACTGTTATGCGTGGAGCAGCTCTGGTCCCAGAGCAGGACCACCTGCAGCCACAACAGACCATTGCGGAGCTGGAAATGATCAGAAATGGAGAACAAGGGTAATTGCAAGCACAGCAAAAAAAACGATCAGGTAAGCTGGGAATTTTAAACCTTGGACAAAAATCAGTTTGGGAGGGAGAGGATAAAATACCATGAGCCACCTGGAGAAACTGGTAGACCTTATACAATGCAAAAAGAGGTGGCCATCAAATGAAGTCAGCTGGAGCCAATTCCAGCTAAAGAAAGCTGGCAGCAGACCCAGGGAAGTCCTTACCAAAGTATGTTGTGGATACAAAATATTCACATGTTTTCATGGGGAAATCCACATAAACCCTTGGAAAGGAGTTATCGCATGTAACAGAAATTTGGGGCAGGGGAATAAATTGCAGGTACTTAGAATAAAGATTTGCAGTATGAACCGAAGAGCTGCAGAATAAAGCGTCACACACTAGTCTGCCAACCTGCTGCATGGAGCATGGACACAAGATACATCCTCAAGTTCAAGTGGATTACACCTTCCTTTGTGAGAAGCATAGTGCAGCATGGCTACATCCCAAAAAAATCTTCTGAATTTCCTGCCAGTGAATTCGTGTACAACTGGCAGCTTAAAGACCTTGCATCTACAGCAGGACGAACCACAGAGTAATTTAGGAAGGGACTTTTGGAGGTCACTTGGCCCAGTCCCCTGCTCCGGGCAGGACCAACTTCAAAGCTTTGTGAAGATGCCCAGGGCCTTGTCCAGCCCAAGAGGGGGAAAAACCAGTTTATCAAGTGATACTGAATGAGGCACCAAGGACTGCCCTGAGGATTAGTGTTCAGAGTAGCATAAAAACAGGCTGAACAGAGAAATTAACTTTATCTGTAATAAATGAGTCCTGGAAGAAAAAAGAAAAAGCATGGGCAAATAATTTAAAATCCAAATTACAAGAAAAAATAACCAGAGGTGGGAGGGGTTGTTACAACTGAAAGAAAGCACACTGAGCTAAATGGCCCTCCTGCTCACATGTATAGTTCCTACTGCATATCATCTCAGCACAGACTTTGTCTTTTTTTTTTTTTTTTTAATTTACTTGTATTCATATAACCCCTGGGCTGCACACTTGAACAGAAAAGGGAGAGATCTCCTATGATACATCTTTTCAACACTTTTGCCCAACTGCAACTCACTCATGAGCTCACGCTATCTATCACAGGTGATGTTGTATCAACACTATGCTTAAAAAGTTTCTGGGTTTGGATGCCAGAAATCTGCTTTCAAAAACATTTATGCTGCAATGACTTGTCAGAAAAAAGACGAGGCTGCTACGATCATTTGTTTGAGGCAGGGAAGATGTTATACTAGCTGGTCTAAAAAGCATTAATACTCTCCATTTCAAGCAAGCAGTAATGATGTTAATTTAACAGCATAAAAACATTTCAAGGCTCAGTGCTTGTATTTATCAACAGCATCACAGCACTGGCAGACACCGATTACTGTGCTCACAAATTCAAAAGAAAACAAGCAAAATCATAATTTCCATTTTGAACCAGTCCTCCTTTCCTTGAAAAAAAAAAAAAAAAAGCCCAAAAAAACCCCCCCTCCAGTCAGAGTACCACAGACACATACCTGAAGCAGAATTGTATTTCCTTCATAGTCCTGTGTTTGCCACCTGGTGCTGCTGATAGGAACACACGGGTTAGGCAGGAGGGGCACCAGCTGCCCGATTTCTTGCACCCTGAACTGCAAGGCTGACGACTCCCTGGGCTCAGCAGCCACCCCGATGGGCAGCTGCTTCAGGCAGAGCTGCACGGCCACGTGTCGGGTCGTGTGCAGCACGAAAACAGAGAAGTTACTTTTCTGCACAGTTGCTTCCTTCTGCAGGATCATCTCATAGAGCCTCACTGCATCCTCATAGTTATCAAAACTGCAGTAGAGGGTGACACGCAGGATTTCGGGGCCGCAGTGCACCCGCCTGATGCCCCACACAGGCAGCCGGTCATCCAGGGCATAGAAGTCCTGGTGAGCTGGGGCATAGGGGTAGCTTTGCCCATTGGCAATCTGGGCACACTGGTACCGCCAGGGTGGATGCTGGAATTGCTCATGGACCTGGAAAATCCGTTCTTCTCCCAGGTCCTCGTGTAGAAAGAGGAGAACAGATATTCCGGGAAAGCTGCAGCTTCTTCTGCGATATCTCTCATAGTATTTCAATGGAGTAATTCGCTCAGACACCAGGAAAAGGCGAATGTCCAGGCAGATCCACTCCAAAAGCCGATCCAGAGTTTGCTGCAGAAGAAATGAGTGTCCCAAATGGGCGAGAAGATGCACAGTCATCAGAGACTCTGCTCCGCCATCCATTGCAAAGGCTCCTGACAGAAAAATAAAACCAGACAAATCGGTGCCTTCCCTTTCCTACTACTGTAAAAGGGTGCACTCTTAGACTTGAACAGAGAGAATTCAGACTTCTACAGGCTTTGCAACACCTAATGAAGTACCTGGGTAAGTAGACTGAACGTGCACAAGGTGGTAGGTGAAGAGTGACAAGGCATTAAGTGAGCGGTCCCAGGTCACTCACATCACATCACAGCTCAGGTGAAGGCTCACTTCTGACTCCCAGGACTGGAGCTCTGGTCACTGTGTATACACATGACCAAAGTGTCCAGAAACAGCTCTGTGTCCTGCTGCCCCTGTCCCTCACAGCGCAGGGCAGCAGAGATGGACAGCACTGAAACACCAGAGCAGAGCTTTTCCAAGACGGGGTGGTGCTGTGGGTGGACTTGCCTGTCAGCAGTGGAAGCGGACGCTCCTGATCCGGCCGAGTCCCACCAGTGTGCATCCCAGTACAGTCATGGCACTCAGGTCTGAAACCCTCAGCATATTCTCTTGTAGTCAGCAGGTTGGCTCTGGCTCATTGTAAAAAGCCTGTGATGTCTGTGAGTCACACCCTTCTGGGGCACACAGATAAGCTATTCTTTAAAAACGAGGAAGGAAAGCAGACTAACAAAAGAAAAAACCCAACCATGTGAACACAACGGATAACAATAAGGGCAGATATGGATCGGCCTTAGGAAAGAGAAGCTTTGGGAAAAATCCTCGACTCCTGGTTACGCCCTTCACAACACAGGTAGCTCACTGCCTGATTGGAAACCAGGTCCTGGGTTACTGTACATAGCCCGTAGAAACTGGTTACGAGGTTTCCCCCTTCTAGTGCACTGGGTTTTTTTCATGCTGAGATACCCATGTAATCACCAGCCTTAAGCAAAGTTCAAGGGTTTTCTTCTTGCTCTTCGGGTTTACTTATTGGGACTTAATTTAGGTTACTGTGTAAGCTACAACAGGAATACTGAAAATACACCTCTTTCCAGGTTTCTTCTGGTGTCAGGATAATAAATCACATTGTCCCTTGATCTCCTTATTTGCTAACCAGGAGCAACACATACAAGTCAAGCCAGCCCCCATTTCCTATACACAACTGCTCCCACTGCAGCCAGTATTAAAATCAAAACTGGGGCCCCTGATGGTGTATCCAGCTCCATCTAATTGAGAGCAGCACATCTCTCTTCTGCTGACATGCCAGCTTCCCTCTCAAACAGCCAAGCACACAAAGCAGTAGTTCACCGTGCAGAAATCCCAGCATTAATAAGTCTATTATTCAAAACTCTGAACTATTTTTTTCCATATGACCCTAACTTTATATTCAACTGAGCAAAATCTCCAAGGTCTAAAGGTACAAGCAGCACTGCCTTGGTTTCCTTTGTGAGATCCTTCTCACTGGTAGAATCTCACATTCATGCTTTAAAAACTGACACCCATGCACTGACACCCATGTACAATAGAAATAAAAAAAGACTGTCTAGAAAATGAGGAAAAAAATTAATTTTCACCCACCTGCCACACTTTGAGCAAGTGACAACCCTGTTGGGAGGGACACACGCACAAAAAAAAATAAAAATCAAGCCATCAGACAATTGCAGGAAGAGAGTAAAGAAAACAGTGCAAGTGCTCAAAACATTAAAACGCTCTAGATGAGCTCTGAGCAACACAATTTCACTAAAATATGGAAAAGGAAATGATTCATCAACTCTTTGCTACAGGGCAAGGGCAGGCAGTCATCTGCCTTCCTGCGTGGTTTGCAGCTGGAAGCGGCTACAGGCTCCGGTGAGCAGGTTGCTCCCTCCTGCTCGCTCGCTCCCTCCCCAGGTGATCGCCCCTCGTGCCGTACCTGCCCTGCATCCCCCCTTCTCCCACGGAGCTCAGGACCCCGCCACTCCTCCTCCTGCGAACTGCTCCCTCTCACGGCAGCGAACAGGGAGCGAGTGGGGGGCAAGCGCTGCTTTCCTTGTGCTGCCTCGTCCCCGCTCCAATCTGCCGGATAAAATCCCGTGGGGGCAGCTGCAGCCCTGTGGTGAAGGTGATAAAGTATTTGTAACGTGAACTCTTGCAAAGCAGCTGTGAGGAGTAAGGGCTGGTGAGCCGGGAGGGTTGAGGGTTAGGGAACAATGCACATATCAAGCACATACAGCTCCCACTGTAGCCTGGGGAAGCCAAATTGTTTTCCAGATGGGCTGGTGCCTTCCACAGAGGCTGCTGAAGGTGAGCAGCATGCCTCCTGTAGCTGCCAACCATTTTGATAATCACGACATCTTACAACAGCCAAAAAATGGAGCTGCCTATTCACAAAAAAGGGTTAAATCCTGATCCCTGCCGACATCTGTTTCCTCTGTGCTTGCTGGGGTGGGACAGGGAAACAATCTCAACTCTGAACTCTATCCGATGGAGCTGCCTGGAGAACAGTTTTAGGCCTGGCTCTCAGCTCTTGTGCAGCTCCAGGTCAGGAGCAGCCACCACTCCTACCATGTGGAGCATGAGATGAACTGAACCTCAGTCTTTGCCTAATCCTCCCCCTCAGAGGAGGGCAGCCCCATCACCCACCCTAAGCACTGTCTGGCACAGGAGCACTCTGCTCTTCCTCCACTTGCTTTGATGTCTAAATGCCCTTGGGAAAGGGCTCCAATCCACTCTCCTCAGCCTCGGACAAGGGTATTCTCATGTCCTCACTTTATCTCCCATCTGTGGCTCCCCCCAGCCCCTAAACCTTGGGATAAAGCCAGGGTGCCATGGCCCTCACTGCAGCAGCCTGGTGAGTTTAGACCTTCTGTTCACTGCTTTTCTCAGAGGCACCAAGGAGGTCTTGGGTGGAAAAGGGTTGACTGCCATCAGAACAAAGTGCTGGCTTTTGCTGGATCTTGTAAGAAAAGTAAAGTGCTGATTTCACTCCGATCCCTGAAGGGAATGAGTCCTTGACTTCCTCTCTGCTTCCCCTTCCCCCAGCATTCCACTTTGGTTGCCAAACGGAAAAGCACATTATTCATAGTGACCTACTGAACACGCCAAGAAAGATTTCTTCAAGAGATTAGAAAAATAGCAGTGCGATTTTATGTGAGAAGTCACTTTGCTGAGGGGAGGAGGGGAGGATAATTCTGATATGGTACTCAAAAAAATATATCGGAGCCTCATTCCCACATGGAAGTGACTGGTAGCACAGCAGAATGCACTGCAAGCTGCTGGGGCAGTACAGTTTGGTGTAAGAAATAGTCAAATACGAGTATTTTTGTGTAGCACTAATACATATACTGGTAAGCCCTACATAAAATAAAGTCCAAATGCAAACGACTAATAAACACTTTGTTGTGTGAAGGCTCAGAGAATACTCTCTGCTGTAATTCTAAAATACTACAGTGGAAAGGCACAGCAAAATAATTAAAAATTCCTTTTCATAATGAATTCTTAAGATGTGCCTCGTCCTCTGTGCTGCTCAGAGTCCTTCTCTCTAGCTCACACCACCAAGACTGATGATGCATCCCAGGATTTAATAAGTTCATAGTAACATCTGTAAGGAAGGTACTTTATTAGGATTATTAGAACATAATTAACTTGAGAGAGACTGGGTATGAATTACCCAGAGCACCTCGGGAGAAGGCCTCATTAAATACATGCCATGACTTGGGCTTCCTAACTTCTTTTAAAAGAAGACTTCTTTTTGTTTCACACTAATCTCAAGCTCTGCCTATAACAAGGACAAAACCACTAAATTAACCTGCTAGATGGAAATTATGTACAGCACAGACAGTACTGAGACAAAAATCATGATTAAGGCCTTACTGGCCCAAAGTAATCTTTCCAAAGAGTTTATCTCTGGCTCCAAACCTTGTGGTTCCAATTTCTCATCACTTTGGATGAAAGAAAGGAGCCAATGACCGAAAGAGCAAAACCCCATCTAACCTACTGCTTTTATTCAAGTAGACTTCTCTCCCAAACGATTCTTGTCTCTTCCTTTTAACCAGCTAACAAAAAAGCAGGAATCCAGCAAGGGTCTGTCAGCAGACACAGAAAATACAGAGGGAGCTCCACCACACGCTGCGAGTCAGGATCCGAGCACAAAAACACACACACACAAAAATAAAAGCAAACAAAGTACATTTCTAAAGGGGAGAAGGTGATGGGAGCTTGCTGCAGGCTGCAGCCCGTCTTACCTCGCCGAGTTATGTGAGCGCTGCCCCTCGGCTGGGAGCAGCTCCAGCCTGGCAGCACCTCGGCACAGGCTGCAACTCCTCCCATCGACGGGACAGTGCGAGTGGAGACTCCGGCCGTGAGGAACACTACGCTGGGAGACGCACGGACAAGGTAGAGTTTCAAGACTCACAGGAGATAAAATGTAAACTAAACTGAGAGAGGTGCCTTGTAACACTCAGCCGCAGCAGCCGGAGGAACAGGCATCCAGTGCCACGCTGTCACAGGGACATCCAGGATTAAACCATTTTTCCCCGTACGCTTAGTGACTACATTAACAAAAGTAAAGCAGAGAAGTTGTCCTCAAGCAACACAGACTTTGGAGCAAGTGCAAGGCTGAGAGAGTACTGAGGCACAGAGATAAGCTTTCTATTCGTAACAAACGTGTAATTAAAAGGCCCTGCATGTCCTTGGCTGGCTTTTCAGCTCCCCTAAATCTGGGCTATGTGTCCCCAGCCAGTTACAGGGCACTTGCAGACAGATCCATTTTATCTCAGTTTTCCGTTTGTCTAAAATAGTCCCAAAAACCGCCAAAGCACTCCATGCACCCAAACCAAGATCTATTAAACACAATTGGCGATTATATCAGAAAAGAGTATTCAATAACAAAGTTAGATCACAGAACCACAGAATTGTTCAGTTTGGAAGGGACCACAGTGGGTCACCTGCTCCAGCCTCCCCGCTCAAGCAGGGTCAGCCCAGAGCACACAGCACAGGACTGCATCCAGATGGTTATTGAGTATCTCCAGTGAGGGAGACTCCACACTGGGCAGCCTGTTCCAGTGCACAGTTATTCACACAATAAAGAAGTTCTTCCTCATGTTCAGGTGGAACTTCCTGTGCATCAGGTTCTGCATGTTGTTTCTTGTCCTATTGCTTGGCACCACCAAGCAGAGCGTGGCTCCATCCTCTTGGCACCCTTCCTTCAGACACTTACGTACATTGATGAGGTCCAGGTCAGTGTGGGGCAAAGTGGGAGTCAGCTTGCCTACATGTGAATGTAAGCGCCTTGCTTCAGGGACTCATTTCTGAAAGATTTAACCTAGCAATTTTTATATAAATAACACCTCAATTAGAAACCTTCCAGAAAAAGAAAACGGGCAGATCTAAACAAAACTGAGACTCGCAGGGCCCAGCAAAGCGTTTGTTTAATCAGCTTACATTTAGCATTGCTGAAGACAACTCAAAGCAAAATTCTTGGAAGGCCAGCAGCAGCCGCCGAGTGAAACTGCTCCCTGCCGAGCGCTAATAAGAGCAAGTCCCCAGGAGACGGTGAGCTCGCCAGCGAGGCCAAGCTCCAGCTTAAGGAACAAGTCTGACCTACGCAGTGTGAAGGCTTCTAATTACTGCCTTTCCTGAAGACAGCCTTCCTGAGATACAGAACAGAACACCCCAACTTCTAATTAAAAAAAAAAAACCAGTCTTGGCCGGGATCCCACATTATGTTGGAATTGCAGATTTGCATAATTAAGTTGATACCAAATGCTGTGACAGACGAGCTGCAGGAGATTATTAGCCTCGTCTTTAGCAGAATTTCAAAAGAAGCAAGCTCCAAATATTCAACAAGTATTAGCAAAGTGGTTCTCAAGGTCTGAGAAACTCAGGTGTTGCTGGGATTTGGGGCATGTCCTACCAAACTTCGCACAGGAAAAGCTGCACACAAAATCAAGAGCCATTGTAAAGCACCACCAGGCTCTAATGTGGCATTACTTCAACGACTTCGGGACTTCCCATTGTGATTTTTTTCTCCCAAGAACAGGACTGCTAAAAGGCTGTTCATAAACAGGGGATGGAAGTTGCACCTACTGGTGGATCCCCCTTCACTCCCTCACAGCTTCTCCTCAGGCAGACAAGGCTCCCAGACCACCATCTCTCCAGACAACTTCCTGGTCCTGTCCACAGCTAATCCAGGTCAGTAGTTCCAAGCCTCAAGAAGGTGAAACAGGCCCATCTCTCCTACACAGCAATATGCTTCCTGCTTTAGGACAAACAGCTGCTGAAAGCAGGCAGACTGTCAGGCTGTCTGGAGACACATGCAGATATTGCTGTTAGTTACAGTCACACCACATTGGCAAGATTTTCTTTGCAGCCAAACCTGTGAAAAGAAAGGTCAGATTGTGTTTGAGAAGACTGAAGGAGCAGAAATACCTGCCTGAACCTCACTGCCTTAGTGTGGAATGAGCGAGAAATGTTCTGCCATACACCGGTTTGTGAATGTAGTTCCCTAAAATAGCTGGGCTGTCCTTGAAAAACTTGGCTTAATTGCAAAGGTTATAAAAACACAGACATTCACAAAATCATATTGACATCTAAGTTCCTCAAAGCAAGGACTAATGCTCTGGGTTTCTGCATACAGGACAAATACAGCGTGGTCACAACCAAGACTCCAGGTACTAACCTAATGAGAATAAATAAATAACTAAGATTAAAAAGAAGAGGGTAAAAAATCCACCAGACTAAATGTGATCCTAATGGCCTACCTGGACAGAAAGCATAACTGTCCCCGGGGTTATAAAATCCACATCCTTGGTTTTCAGAGCACACCTCCTACTGTAGCTGAAGTGCAGAAGATGCCAAAGAAGCTAAAAAATGCTTAGAAGTGCAGTGGTTTGAGAACCTGGAGCCTATCTTCTACTTTGGAGTAGTATTTTCACTCTCTTCTGTTTATTATTCACGAATTCCTAGCTAAAAGCTAATTTTTACGTTGCTCTTTGTTTTATGATGCCATTATTACCTGAGCAGATTGAGTGTAAATATTATTCCATACTGATACTGTTCTATATCACAACTGCCAGACAAGTGCAGACTGGTGCAGTTTCAGACATTACTCCCTCATCCGCGTTTCAGCTCGGAAAAGACTAACAGCTTAATTTGAATCCAGGCTTCCTTGAACTAGAGCTTGTACTTGCTTCTTTGTGAAATCTGCTTCCCTGGATGAATATAATTCCCAGCTTCGTCCAAGAGCGCAATGAGTAGCAAATCCTTCAAGGGAGCAAGCAACGGGGATCTCTCTTCACAGAGCACCCAGCACTAAATCATGCAGTCTGGGGCTTCCGAGGAATTCCTACAGACATCAGCAGGCTTGTTTCCCAGCTCAGGCTGGGACACAAACAGCAATGGTGTTGGTCAACGTGCTGTTGTTATAGCACCATTCAAATGAAAGTGTTGTGCAGAGTCAGCAGGAGAGAAGCACCTGTGGTGAGCACACACACAACAGGGATCTTACAAAAGCTCAGTGCTAAAGAATCCAGAGGGTATCTTTGTTCAGTGTATTTGGTGCTGCCCGTGCCCAATGAGTATCACAAGGGCACCGACCAGCTGCTCACTGCTGACTGAAGGACCTGGGGAGCAGCCTGCAGCGTCAGCGTGATTCTGCCCAGTGCAGCGCTTGACATTAAGAGCCTCTGCACAACTGAAAAATCATAATTCATTATTAAAATGCAGCACTCAAAGAACATGAAACATGCACAGGAGATACCCTGTTTTCAAGAGTTTGGGAAATACTCGTTTTGGGAGGGCTAAATCCCCTCCCGATTTCGACAATACATGTTTCCTTATGAAGGCAGTAACTAATGAGCCCAAATCCTCTCATATGTAACTGCAGAGCAACTGCTGTTACTACAGAGCTCAAGGCACCAGGATTTCAGCCTAGACAGTGTTGTTAGTATTCTTCTGTTCATTTTTTAAAATCCACTCCAAGTTCAGGATGCACAAGACTCCCATTACACACTAAATCTCACAGGTAACCCAACTCTGCAACACTTTTCCAATTGCAGATGGAAATTCCAAGATGCAGTTACAGTAGTTCAAAGGGTAAATCAATAAGTAGATAATAAATAATACATGTAAGTGTATTTATCACTGCTAACAAATCCACATACCTTGGAAGTCTCAAGTTTTTTTTCAGCTTGTAAGGAAGGCATTCAAGAAATAAAGTCTGGCATTATAACTTAAGGTGCCCCATGAACTAGATTGAAAAGTCACGATGTTCAGATTAAATTACAGATCTAACAGGGTGAGGTTTCATCACTTCATGCCTTGTATGTTAACTCTCAGTCCTCATTTACCTCATCCTTAAACATGTCATACTACGTGGGAAGAGAAGCTCCTTTCCCTGCCCCATCCATGCTATTCCAAAACACATTCTTAAAAGTTTTGAGACACAAACTGCAGAAGCAGGTTGTCAGAGACGCTACTGATGGCTTAACAGAGCTTTAGTTAAGAGCAAGGAATGAAAAGGGAAAGGGGGAAAAGAAAAAGGAAAAGGGGGGAAAGAAACAGGTAAGGAGGAAGGAGAAAAAAAAAAAAAAGAGGGAAAGGGGGAGAAAGAAAAGGGAAAGGGGAAAAGAAAGCCCACCTCACCTCTAACCACCACGAGGAATAAAGCAGAGCTAAGGAGTTCAACTGAGCTAGAAAGGTTCTGGCCCGTTTTGAACATGCAGAGGCCACAAGTAATTCCAGTTTTTGCTACTTTTGAAAAAATGGGAACCCCATGTCTGTGAAAGCTTATCCCCAAAACTCTGCATCATGAAAGGCTCTATTACCATATATATATACACGTAAATATATATACATATAAATGCTACTTATCAGGTACAATGCATGTAAATAAAAATACTTCAGTCATTCAGCATAATTAGTGCAATGCTTTTGTTTTCACAGGTGCAGGAATAAATCTGACATCAGTTGCCAATTCTCCATGAGCAGCAGTAAGGAGAAGAGATTGTATTGCACTGAAAGCTTTAGGGTCAACAGGGCAAAGTTGTCTTTAGGAAAGGGAGTGAGGATAGACATGGCATTCAGGAGCAGCTGAGCGTCCCAGACTTGGTCTGCTTAGCAGACTTTGTTCTGTAGCCAATGGGGAAATTGTATGGATTAATTCTAGGAGACACAAAGAGCAAATCAAAGCTGTAAAGGTACCTCTAACATGGAAAAGAGCAAGAACTCCATCAGGGATCCATAGGATTATCTTAGTTATTATGATGGTAAATGAAGAGTACTCTCAATCCTTTTAAATAAACTTGTCTGCAAGGACAGTGCATGCCTACATATCTTCAAACAGCTATAAACCCCAAAATCTACTTTTTATTTTAAAAATTCTGAAGAATTAAACTCCATGTTTATTAAGTCTTGTTACTGCATTTAACTGCACAATAATGCAAACTTACTAACAATTACAGTCATACATGTAACTACAATCCTACTAATGAAATTTTAATAAAGTTACGAAGAAATTTTGAGTGGAAACTAAGAAAGTCCAAAGTTTGAGTGAGAAGTCGGGGCTTTTATACAAATTTTGTGAGGTACTGCAACATTTCTACATACATATTAATCAGATTTTGACATCTAATTACAATATTCTATGTGTTAGGGGCTTGCAAAACCCCCCTTGACTCACTGCTCTTCATCTCTCCGGATGCTTTTCCTATCTCTATTTATGACTACTAGATCGACCTTCTTGTTGTCTTTACTAGAACAGAACAGAACAAACTATCTCTGCTATGTTTCAACGTAAGCAGAAAGAATTTCTCGGTTTCAAAAGGAAGAGAAATGAAATTAGATAAGGCATAGCAGAGTTCTACAGATTGTAAATGAAATCCCACTAACATACAAACACAAACATCAAACTCACCTTAAGCAGTGTCCTGGTGATGTCTTGCTCTCTCTGACGGGAGTTTTTATATTGTCCATCTTTCAATCCTCAGCATCACAATCTCATTGTTCAGTGGTAAAGGGCAATTTCTAAAAAGTGACTTTAGCACAAGTCCCTTCCTGAATAGTGTCTTCAGAATTTTATTACAATGGAAACTATACTCTTAGTGTTTGTTATTGAACACAGCCATCACCACCTGCTGTTCTGGCAAACACTCTTGCCCACGTAGCTTGTAAAAAACCACCCTTAAACACATAATTATACAGTCATTCATGTGACATTCAGGCTCAGCACTTCCAAAAGCCACCAGAGGTAGGAAGCTTCAGCTGATGCACAGCAAAAGTACAATGGCAATGCGAAGGACAAAGGCCTCCTGTCCCAAATCACAACACTAATGTCTCTGTAAGCTTCACAGGGAAAAGGACTTGAAACCCTTTCTCCCTGAAAAGCACATGGGAAAACATTAACATGCAATATCACAACATTCAGGCTATTAAAGAAAATATTTCTTTTCTATAAAAGAAAACCTTCATACTGTACATGGAAGAGCGAGTTACATTTTGAGGAAGACATTTCTGAAGATTTTTAACAAAATCAACCCCCCAAATCAGCTTTAATCTGTTTAGTACTGGCTAAACAATGACCGCATCTCTATTGAACATTTGCATATACTGTGCAGAGACACTGGTGTTTTAATAATCGCCAGCAAACACTTTTTCAGAAGGGCTGATGGCCCAGCTGATTTTTTGGGGGGCTAAATTCTTGATGGACAAGGGCAGAAGAGTCCCTCAGCCACCTCCCCCCTCTGATGAATCAAAAACTACTGTGTGTGTGTGTGTGTTGGGATTGTGCAGTAAACTTAAGCTTCATAAAAAAAAGTTTCTGAATAGTTAAGCTATCACCCTAATTCCAGTCCCCACCTTCAGAAGAAACATCCTACTCCTGAACAATACCCAGGACTTCTATCTCAACAGGTGTGAACACATGAAAAACACTCTCCAGTCACATTTTTACATTGCACCAGCCCCACGCACTTGTTTAGTACAGCTCATCAAGAAGTGCTCCGGCAGATCCATCACGTTCTACAACCAAGTTTTTCTTCTTGTTTCAATCCCAGCTCTACATATTGGAAAGCCCATCCCAGTGATACTTTTCAAGATCTGTGGATGAAAGTAATGTGAACCAAGACAAAAAATATGGTTTTGAATTAAATCAGAAAAATAGCTACAGCTGGAAAACCATGTAATATGTGCATTGGAATGTCAGAAATATGGTTTAATAAAAAGTGCAGTACAATGTAGACTTGAAAATGTCTAACTACAAGAAAAACGATGCCACTAGACTGCTAATTTTAATCTATTTTTGCAGCACACTGTCAAGAAGAAAAAAAGTTCCAGGGTAAGAACTAAAAATTTCATTGCAGTAACAATTTTTTATTGCATGTTTAAAATGTGTTTTTAAAAACAAATAGTGCACGCTGGCTTCACTTTAATCTCCTGAAATATGCACTTATGATGGGAAGCCCTGGGGCTACAGATCCATCTATGATGTTTATTAACAAAATATAATCCCAGTACATTTCCCCAGGGGACAGTATTTAGTTCCAAAAGATTGTCAACCCTGTACTCTAACACACTTGAATTAGTTGTTTGTGTACACTAAATCCATTTATTTTAAATTTATTTTGTCTACATTTAGTGAAATAAAAACATCGCCCTGTACAATCCACCATCAGCAGTGAGTACAACAGCAAAAATTATTATACAGTTTATACACACTAAAATCTTGTCCTTTTTCCTATAAAGAAACCAGAACAAACCTAATCAATATAGAGTTTAATTTAGAAGAACTCAAATTACAGAAGGGAAAGCCAAAATTATTACGGTCTTTTCTGAGCCCCCAGAAGTTCCTGATTCATGTTGTTGGACCAGTGAGTGCAGCTGGAAGAGTGAAACATGCTCAAGTTGTCTTCTCGGGTCTTCAAAAAATTACCAAGTATTTAAATTAAACATGTCTAGTTAAAGAAACATTTGAAGCAGAGCAATATAAGTGGGAATTTTGCCTTACCACTTGTGGTTTCTTTTAAACCCAACTTATACAATGCGCGAAGTGCTAAGCAACACTACAGAAACACATTTACATCAACACTGAAGATCTGGGGAAATGAAATTCCAACAATTTTATTTTTTTAAATGAGCTGTATTTTCTAAATTTGTTTTTTTTTATTTCTCTGTTTTCATACAGTATTGAAAACAAACGCGGCACATTCACATTTTCCCGAAGAATTGTAAGGATGATCTCTACAGGGATAACGTTGAAAAGCCTGAAGCTCAATCAATTCAGGTTGAAAACTCTCAAAAGGAGTAAAAGGCTTGATCTGAATGGTCTAGAACATGTATTGTAATTTCATAGAAGAGATGGTCGTCTTAATATTAATGATTTAAAAGAACTTCCCAGTTCATGCGAAGAGTATAGTCCAAGAATAAATCAAATTTTCTGAACGCATTTTATGCTACGTAAGTGTATACTTTGCGATCCTCAGGTGTTCGTGCCAAATATTCTCTCTCAATAAGTCCTTCAATACGTTTTTTAATAACAACTGGACTTGGTAAGAATCGGGCCTTCAGCTGCTGAGTTACCTAAAACGTAAAATGAAAACCAATAATTTAAGATCACAGGGCAAGTAAGATGTTTAAGTATCCTAACAGACCACAATAATCGGAAAAAGATATATGAAAATATATAAAAAAAAGAGATGGCTACAACTATGAAGGATAAGAGGCAGTCTGCAGACTTCTGACAATCCCCCAAGTTGCTTGCTCATGTTTGGGTATGATTCGAAGCTCTACAGAGGCATGATCACAACCTGAGAATCCTAAAGTTACTGAAAATTACTACGGTCCTGAAGCTCTCTGAACTTAGGAGTTACAAGCAGAAGGATTATTCCTCTCTTCTAAGAGCTCAAATCTCTCAAACCTGAACCCAAAAGGCAGTAACAAGATCAAAGCAGAAAATAATCATGTTAAGCACAGTGTTTTTTGTTGTCAACTGCTTTGAGGGATTTAAAATCATAATAGCACTAAAATGAGGAAGAGAAATCAGATATACCCATAAGTACATCCTAAAGTGAAAGGTAAGGATTTAGATGTCTTCAGAAAGACAGGGAGGAAAAAAAAAAGGATAGGTTAAATACAGCATCTCTCAAAGGCCTTTCAGAATCACGTTAGTAAGAGCTGTGTAACTTCAGTGAGTTAACAGGAGAAGCAAAAAGAATTCCCGAGTCCATATCCAAACTGTGTACAATCATACCTCTGCTACTAGCACATTGTGTTGCATCTTCTTTCTAGATTTCATTATCCGAACTATAGCAGCTTCTATCTCATGTTTTCTGTCATCATCTACTTTCTGCCTTGTTTCTTTCCTTTCTGGATCAGATTCTCCTTGTTTGGCAGCAACTTAAAGGAAAGAAAGAGAACGTAAATTATGCTAGCAAAATTAAGATTTATCATTGTGTGTTAGCTTCACTGTTTATTTCATCTAGACATCAAGTTATATTTTCCTGAGTTTTGACATTCACAAAGTTGATTTTTTTTTTTTTTTTTAATGAAAAGCAGCCACAAGAACATATTAACAGTTTCTGGCATATTTTGATAGCAAGTGACAAGATAACAATCTGTTATTTAATTACTAGTATGTTAAAATTTGAACAGTACTCAAATGTTCTTACAGGCACAGGCACCACCAACCCCCATACCCCCATGCTCACATTAAATATTTTTCTGTTTAATACAGCAAATAATCAACTGAAGTAGAAAAAGGATTGAAAATTTACTTCACAAACTAGTAATTTAAAAGTTCATCAGTCAGAAGAAAGAGTCCAGCTTTATCCTCTCCAACTCAACTATATTATTTGTATTCTGTTCTCTTCTGTTTATGTTTTATTTCTGCCCTTAGGTTGAGCTCTTCTTTGCCCTTCACCCAAACATCATTACAACCAAGCTCTCCTCCTGCACTGGTACACCATTTGTCCCCTGCCCTTCTTCACTCAAAAGCCCCAACCATTTATCAGCTTTAAAGAGATGCACATAAGAACTTTTCTGTCTTATGTCAGAAAGATAAACCCACAGTTACGTAGTTTGCTCTAAAATCATCTTGAATCCCAAATGATATTCCCCATTCACAGACATTTGTGGAGTGGAAGTGAAAAAGCAGAATTCTGCTGAAGGTCAGAGAGTTGTCACACAATCTACTTTAATTTGGCTGCTGTGCTCCTGCTCACCAGGAAAAGCCTCCAGAGGTGATAAATGTGTTGCCAGTGCAGTGCTCTGCACGTGTGTGAAGGGGGTGAGGACACCACTCAGGCAGAGGGGGATGTGCAGTGTCAGCTATGGGCACTACTGGGTTTTACCAGCTGCACAGATGCCCAGCAAGTTCTATTAATTGTAACAAACAGCATTTGAATTTCCACTGTTGCACTTAAAACACTCACTTCCGCAGTAGTACTGCAACTTATGAGGTAATTTTTCTATTTCTGAATCAATTGGTAGCATATTTTTTATTTTATTATTTGATTTGAATTATTTTTCTTTCAATATTTCCTTTTAGAGATAGTTATGAATTTTGTAAAGTAAAAGGCTTAACTGACTTCCACATTTTTCTCAGTATTTGAGTTTTCATTTTGATGCAACTAATCATAATATAAAACTCCCCTGTGTTTCTCTCTTACTTTTACTTCCATGGACATCATTCCCGCAAAAGATAATTTGAAATTTTAAGGCAGTTTTGGGACTGCAAGAGAGTAGAACATAAATCTCACTTACCTGTCTGAATCTTGACCCTGTGTAGCTTAGATGTGAACTGATCATTCACTGTAAATATATGACCATTTTCTATTTCTTTTGATTTAGGCTCTTTTGTGAGAACACGTTGTGTTGGTTTGCCACATGCAAGGGACTGTAGGGCTCTAACCAGTTCTCTTTCAGGGATATCAGTTTCTTGTTGAATTTCCTAAAGAAAAAAAAAAACACCTTAGTTAGCTTGTGGCTATGACAGAAGTATCATGTTTTGCAAACAACATCAGGGATTGCTTAAATGTTCAAGTGTGCAAAATAATACTGTGACAGTTGTGGGGCTTGAAAAGTTAGAACTCAATCAGCAGCAAAGTCTCGGTGTGTAGTGTGCAAAATGATCCACCTGTGTCAGTGCAGAGACAGTCAATTTTGTCACATGAAGAGTCACCATGAGCTGAAAGAAGAATAATGAGTAACCAGCTGTTTCATTTCCCTGTGATTTTTGAGAAGGCTGAAAGGATTTGTTAACTCTTTCCAAGGTTTGCTGAACAGGGTGAAACCTTCTAACTAACTAGTGATGGAAAACATCCATGATGTTCATGACAATTCCTGACCAAGAGCTGCATAAATGCTTTTGCCGTCAGCCACACCTGAAAATAAAATATCTACAAGTGGAAGCAAACCATGTCTAGTTTCACCATACATAGAAATACTCTAGATTCATTATACCTCCTTTCTGAACAACCTCAAACAATTTATTTACAGCCCAGATGCCCTTGGCCAGGACTTCTTGAAGTGAAATAGAAAAACCCCCATCACAGTGCAGCAGACGTGAACTTTGAAGAAGACTGTAAAAACATGGACACAATTTGGTGCACCCCTGTCAGTGTTCCTAAGAGTCAGCTGAGAGCTGTATGTCAGGTAAGTCACAAGTGATCACAAGTTAGTAAATCAATTGCACTGGATGCAGAATGATGCTGTAACATGTTCTAGGAGAGGGCCAACTCTACTCCTTCCTCAGACCTAAAGTGTTCAGTGAGCTCCCATTCAGTACACGATCGTTTTCACTTCTCTCTTTTCTTCCTTTTCCTAGCCTGAGGAAACTGCAGACACCTCTGATTTCACATTCCCATTCAGATTCTTGAGGGATTCCTAGCAGTTAAAGGCTAAAATACCAAAGAGATAAAATAAACCTCCCAGACAGGCAGCTGTCCAGAAGAGCTATCCCGATCTCAGCTCCACCAACTTTGTTTCCGAGAGCAGTATCCAGCTCTTACCCTGTCCCCATGAACTCCCGATTCTCATGGCATACAAGCCCAAGTGATGACCTCAGGTTAAAAGCAGCAGTAACAAGTCCAAGTGATCAAAACGCTAAGATGTGTGAAGAACTATAAAGAACTTGTTAACAGCGACCAGGAAAAAAGCAAACTAAGTTCTATCAAATAACGTTATTTCTTGAGTGTACTCAGGTTGTTTTTTAAATCAAGCAAGAAAAAAATGCTGCTTTTCTGTTGTCATCCATCACTGACAATATGCAGTAAAAATAATTTGGACGTGCTGGCCTTGGCTTGGACTCTGTCAGGAACTACAGTGCACCTCATACACAACACCTCACCACCAGGTCGCTGCGATGCCTGAGCATCGCAGCACACAACGTGTATTACTTTTCAACTAGACCCAACACTACATGTACAGTGATGACTGTCTTTGACATGACTTCAAATTAACTGGAATGAAGTAAAAAAAAAAATAAAATCAGTAAGTCCAAAATTAAAAAAATTCAGAGATTTTGGTACCTCCTGCTTATGGATGATTGAGAAAGAATAAAGGGTTCTTAAGAGTATGCTTCACATAATGCATTCAGGAATATTTATACCATTTGAAATAAGTGATGTATATCCACATATTTTAACTATTTGCTAGTATCAAAATGCGTCTTCCCAAGCTGCTCACAGAAAGTTACCATTCCTTCCTTTGTTGCTTTAGTTAATGAACACCATTGTCACCTTCACACTTTTTTTTCAGATTCAGCATGAAGTAGTATTAAGAATCCCCAAAAAACTATAATCCTTTACGTGGTCACAACAAAAAGTCTTACTGAAATGGGTGGATCAGCATAAAATTTAACAAACCAAGGGAATGTGACAGATTTTAGGACTTAGATAAATGTAAAGCCTAAAGGCCACAAACCAAACCCAGCTAATTAATGATGTAAAGTCTGTGACATGTCGGTTCCCAAACTTTGACTTTTGATCAAAAGTTAAAATTAATCCTTTCAAAACTACAAGGGAATATATGTACTCTCCTTCTGGTGAAAGTGAAAAAAAGAGCCAAAAGAGACCTTTTGAGGGGTTTTGATGCTGACCATCCTTATACAGACCACTGTGTATTTCTGTTGTAGTTCACTCTATTGCACTTCAATTCAGCCACTAACATGCAAACCATTTGGGTTTCAGAATTTATAAGCCAGCATTAAAGTAAGAACCATGAAGAACTGCACTGCAATATGCTGCCTCAAAAGGAGCCAAAAAGTTGAAGTTGGATAAAAAAAAAAGTAGCTATGAATGTAAATGGGGATAACAGATGTTCCTGTGCTCTCTCTTTCCTTCAGTCTGTAGCATAACGTTTTTCTAAACGTATTTTTAAACAGATATGTGATGTAACAGTGAAAAATGTATACTTCTCCCCCATCTCCAAAAATGACTTCTTTTAAAGGCCACATTAGATTTGTGCACAAGAGTAGTACTGATTACACAATCAGTGCTAAAATTATTACCAAGTGAGCTCTATATGGTGGCTACCAAAGAAATCCCTCTAGGTATGGAACTGTCTCTGTCCAATTCTACACAAGAAAAAAGGATATTAGAAGGAAAAGCGTTATGCAATTTTCTTGAAATAATAAAAAGGATTTTTTTATTTACAGACTTCAACTTGTATCTCTTCCAAAGCAGACATCAGCAA
This sequence comes from Oxyruncus cristatus, assembly GCA_013399855.1. NCBI lineage: Eukaryota > Metazoa > Chordata > Aves > Passeriformes > Cotingidae > Oxyruncus > Oxyruncus cristatus. Next base: position 574,587 of record VXAY01002359.1, read on the forward strand.
AAGAGGAAACAGGTAATCCAGTCTCAAGTTGTAATCTCTAATTTTTGTGGAATTATTCAACAACTTAACTTCTACTACAGCCACATTTGTATATCTTGTTTGTTAAACCCAAAGAACCAACCTTATTTTTGATGTCATTACACAAAATGTGCATTTCGCCATTTAAAATACCGAGCTGTAACTTAAACTAACAGAAAAATATGTTGAGTATTATATGAGACTTGATTAGAAAAAACTGAATTCTTTGAAATAATTAGCATTCTTTGAAGGCTTGCATGCAGATCCTTCCTTTTCCATTTCAGTTTCAGCATTAACTAGACTCATAGGGCCACCAGCTATTTTGCATATACAAATAAAATGTTGATGTATAGGAATACAGTAAATTCATACTTTTTTTTGTGAAGGAATTTTTCTATGCAATAATCTTTTAAGCTTCCATAGCATTTTATGCATAATTTTTACATCATCATTATCCCATTTTCCTCTCAATCACACGCCTTAATGGCTGTTAGGATTACTGTGAGGATCTCATCAAGTTTGCGATTAATAATCACACTGAATGCAAAATAAACCATCAAAGTGTGTTCAACTGTGAAGGCAACTTCCAATTACTCTGTTCAGCTGCGAATCTGCAGAAACACTTGTATATCGGACAGTTTTAGGCTTACACAAGCACACACCACAAGTCAGATCACATGCTGCACTGCAGTGAAAGCACTAATTTGACATGACAGAGAAGTAATGGTTGCCCAGCACTCAGCAGTTAATCATGGATTCAATTATCAATGAACAAAGATAAAATTTATTCTCCTCTTAGGTTTTCATAAGCTTTCCTGGCTGGAGTTAAAGACAACTCCCACACACTTCACCAAAGAAACCAAACCAAACAAATATGCTTCCTTAATGTTTTAGTTACAGCGGGACACAAAGTAAGAGCTTAAGAACTCCCAAGCCAGAAATAAACAAAACATACACAACTTAAAAGCAGGTAGCCATCTTTCTCTATCATCTGGTCTTAGTAAAATAAACTATAACTTAGAGCACATATTAAAAATTTTTCACTGCTCTACCAAGTATTATTTATTCATATATGGGTGAGGCTCTCCTACTCCTAAAGCCTACAATTTGATGGAGTAAGGCAGCCTCCAGCTCAATTTCAAAACCAGCTTCAAGGAAAGAAAAAAAAAAAAAAAGAGCTGTTAAGTCCCCCTCCTTGTTTTCACTCCCTCATATGTTCTGCAGAGAATATACTCAAAGCTGTAATGCTCCTGAAGTAGATTTCACAACACATGGGACTTTGTGCTCTAAAATGATGGTTTTTTAAAATTATGAATAGTTTCTTAAGAGTCTCTTATCAAATCCTGCCTTCCTTAATCCCAATTGAGACTATTTCAAAGAAACTTCCTTTATTAAGAGGCTAGAAGCCTCTTAATAAATAAGAATAATTAGCTGAATAAGCTAAAATAAGCTGAAAACAAAATCCAAACAAAAGACAAATGATTACTATGCACTGCACAGTCAAAAGCAGATGAGAAAACCTGGAAATCCACTCTGTTTCAAACTGCACCCATGCTGCTTTTCAAGGCTTCCAGGGCGCTCTCAAAGGGAAGATAATGTCTGAAGTGAAACTATTAATTTACATTACCAATACAATGCGCAGATCTTGCAGCACAGGATCCTTCTCCACTCCTAAAGCTGCCTTCATCGTCCTCCATGAGCTGACACCTCAACCTTTCCCAGCAACACCCCTTCCTTGTTACGAATCCATCTGGACCTTCTTCATTGTCCTTTCTGGCTAACCAGCTCAGAGAAGGGCTGAAAGTTCTTTGAATCACCCTGCAGCTCACATCAGTCTGCCAGTTTAAGCACTTTGGTATTCAAGAAGCCAGGATACAAATCCTTCTCCACCCTTTGGCCTCTAAATCCAGTGTATCAAAAATAAAATGAGGAAATGGAGCCACCTGCTGCATTCCAACTTCAGCTTTTCTACAGCTTGATGGCCTAGAAATAACCACACTCACAACCCTGAGACACTTCTGAAAACTTGTGTTCCCAAACAGGTGTACTGTTAAAGATCTGCTTCCTGCATTTATTGGCCTGATGCATACTCAAATAGAATGAGAGGCATCTGATCTTCCACAGTGTATTCAGGAGAACAAGAAAGTGCCTAAAACAGTCATTTAAAATGAGGTAACAAAACCACAACACTTACCTCAAATGTGTATTTTTCCCTGTTGTTAAAGAGCATTAATATCGTCATCTGGAAAGTGGAGACTTGCAATATGTGCTTCCGTGTATTTGAGCCAGTTACTTGGGCACCTCCTACGCCAACTTCTGAGCCATCTTCCTATTTTGAAATTCCAAAACTACTATTAGATTATTTTCCAGTGAAAATATTTTACCTTGATAAGATGAAAGTTACATGATGAAAAATTTATCCAGGAGATCAGTTTACACAAGAAATGGAACAGCATATGCCTGGGGGCATAAGCAGAATGTTCCTCCAGGAGCTGTCTTAGAACATCTGGGGGACTGAGGTTGGAGGCACCTCTGTAGGTCCTGTGGTCCAGGCATCACTCCAAGCCAGACCATCTAGAGCCCTCAGTCACATAGGACAGCGTCTCTACCACCTCTCTGGCCTCTGTTTCAATACTTGCCCACCCTCCAAGTTTTCTTACTCTTATCTTTAAAATTATAAAAATATTTATCTTACAGTAACGCAATTTTAACATTCTCACAAATGTGCACTATTAACACTTTGCTATAAGAATTTTGTTTTTGTTTTGCACTGCCTTCTACATTGCTAAGCATCATGCCACTGCTACCTCTAGCTTAGCACTTCAGAACTGGTATGAATACATACAAATTAAGCATTGTATTTCCATAAACTCTGCTCAGATTCTTGTTTTTGAAAAAATGTTGCCTACATTGCTAGCACTTTGCATATGAAAAGCAGGCTAAACTTGGCTTTACAAAAACAAGTCTAAAAAGAAACAAGTTTCTTTTCACTTTTGAGTCATTTAGAGTCAAAAACCTCCAAACACTCAAACCACTGAGGTCCCTTCAAGATCAAATTTACTATTTTCCTACAAGGTAAAAGATGATGCTGAGTAATGCATTCAAATGAGATTCAGAGGGGGAAAAGAAAAAGTCAAAGCAAAACTGCTACAAAGGAAGAATCAGACTATAAGGCTGACAGGAGGCATCTTTGTCTTATATTATTAATAGGTAAGCTTTTGTTTTACAAAATTCTGAAGTTATTAAAAATGTGCATTTGCTTACATAGATACAATATTTACACAATCTTGATACCTTACCTTTTTGACAGGCCCATAGAAAGTGGCATTGAGATCTGCAGAACCCATATGATGCTGGAGTGTCAGCTGTCGCCCACTATGTTTGGCTAAATAAAATCTGTAATATAATTAAAATAGACAACAATACGTAGTTCACATTTGGTACTGAAAGCTTAAAAAAATTACACAGACTTTTCATATCCATTAAGGACACTCTTAAGAAATTTCTTTTTTGGTTTTTTTTTTCAAAACATTAACTCTTGTTAGAATTTTACTTAAAATCTCCCAAAAACTCAGGCATCGTAATGTGACTGTTGCATTCTCCAATTGTCACATGAACTGAAGACAAGAGTGTGCCAGCATACTGCCAACAGTTCGACATATCTGAAGTTAAATCTAGAAGGTTTCTTCTTAAAACCTCTGCCTAAAAATCTGTTTTAACACATACCTTCTAAATATTTCAAAAGCATGTCTGGGAGCTGGAGGGATGTTACACTTTGGTGTGGCTGACTGGGTAGGCCAGTAACCTGTTGTGAGGACACGCACTGTAAGATCAACACCACCTAATGAGACCTAAGGACAATTGGAAGAAAACATACATGATTTTAAAACAGGACCATGTTTCCTCTTTTTTTTCCTGTATTGACATAGAATTTTCATAGACTACGAAAGAATTAGACATATATCTAGAAACATTATTTTTAGGAAGCCAGACAAATAAAATAATTCATCACTATAAGCGTAGATGGTACAGCAAAAATCCTCCACATCATTCCCCTCTGGCAGCTAAGAGCACACTGAATTTAAAAAAATAAATTCTTAAGCGACAACAAAATGTCTGTGATCATAAACAGAACTCACGATACGTGTAACAAATCTCCCTGAATAGCTTGTGGTTGACATGCAATAAAGCCAGGTTGCATGAAAGGTGTCAGTTTCAAAATGACTCTTTCTAAACTTTGTGGAAATAGAGAGCAAGTACTGAATATATGGTGTTAAATCACATCTCTGGACTGCAATACAAACAGTTACTCACTTCCACACACACCACCTATCCTCTTTCCCCAAAGACAGCTATTATTATAAATATTCAGCACTAGTGAGCAAACATTCCACAAGTGAAGTGCTTTATTTTACCTATAAAGCAGACACATTAGCAGGTGATAAAGATGCAGCTACCAGTGAGGCATAACCCTCACTAGGTATCTCAACTAAGTTGAGCATTATTAAGCTTTAAACTGTCTATTTTCAGCTCTAGGAAGTATAACCAATACCTTCAAAGAACACACATTAAGGCCAATAAAAACCAAAGCATACAATATCCAATTCATATAAACTACTACACAGAAACAGAGTACATTATATTTTAGAAGGTCAAAACCTGAACTCAGAAACTTCTGCTATCCAACAGCAGAGTGGCATTTCCATGCACTGCGGACGAGTTTTTGTATGGTGCATGTTGAATGCTTTTGTCCATCAACCACCTTGTGCCCAGGAAACTTCTGAGAAACCTAAACAAACCAATGACAGGCTACTCCTACAGAAACTCCTTGGACTGAAAGGAACAATTTGCAGAAGTATGTGAAGAGCCAGATAAGGGTTCTTCTCTAGCCAACATTACTGCCATCCTTCTAATTTCATATCACCAATGCTACAAGGCTCACAAGAGAAGTTCAAACAGCCATTTAGACACAGAAAACTAGTTAATTTGTCAATTACCTAATGAAAAAAAAAAAAGGAGCCTCAACAATTTTCGTCTAGCCAAAGCATAGGGAAAGGTCATCAGTGCAGACAGGTACAGAAAACATATTTATCTGGAACTGAAGCATCTTAGCTGAGATGGCAACTGTTCCCAAATTCTTTTAGCCTCGGCCAGACTGGAACACAGCAATAATTTAGAATGCCTCACATCATACATTGTACAAAGCACTGAAAAACTTTTAGAAGCACTTTATTTTACAACATGTCTTTTCAGCATAAAAATGGTACAAACTAGTGGAAAGTGCTCTGAAGGGATCTAATCTTTACAGGCCTCCAACAAATGTTTCAGGATCACAGTTGTAGAAATTACTCAGTCTACGAGCCTGGATCTTCCCTAATGCTGAGCTTTCCACTTACTGATAGCAAACCAATCATCCACACAGACCTTGGCATTGCCTGTACCTCAGGAAATAGGATCCAGCAGGAAACTTTGCAGGTAGGATTATTTAGAGAAAAGCAGCTGTCTGACTCCTCTAGGAGACACCGTACACATTCAAGGTACACAAATTGTTTAAAAAGGAGTAGAACGGACTATTGCATATAAAAGACAGTGTCACCAGCAAGTTAACAGTAACATAACCCCCCCAATCTTCCTGTTTGTATTTCCTCTCAAATATTATTGACATGTGAAGAAATATATATGCTTCTCTCATAAATAAGTACTTTGGAAATTTCATGAAAAGGCCATGATGAGGTTGACCAAAAGGCAACCATCACATCAACTCCTGGTCTCTTGCCAAGAAAAACATGAAGTTTCAAGTAAGGCCTAGCAGGACATCTGTTAATATTTTAAATTCATCTTATTAGCTGTATGTAGCTAAAAAGAAGACAGAGATATTATTTATTAATTCACTTAATCTACGACTGTCATGTAAAGTACACACATTTTTAAAACACAACCCCCGCCCCATGTCCAAGTCTGGCGTGCTAAAAAATGGGAACGCTCTTACAAATGTTTCTTCAAATTTGTATTTTAAGCATTCTGAAAGGGGAACATGACTAGCCTCTAAAGAAAATAAAAAAGCAGTAGTAAGACTGCCTGTCCACAAACACTTTTGTAACTATCCAAATCCTCTACAACCTTTTCTGAAGCCGCTTTGAGAACATGTTGTTCCCTCACTCAGGATGATTCACTGTATGCTGATGAGGAAGATTTCCACCGAGGGCTTCAAGAAGGCAAAGACTGCATATCACCTTGCACAGCAGGGACATTGGACAGAGTACAGCCACAAACATATTCCTGGCATTCACTTCTGAAACTGATTCAAGCATGCTTGATGTACAGACCTACTTACCTGCAGGCAGGGCTGTTTATTATATATTATTAAGCTCTACTGTGTATCAGTATACAAAAGTGTTTTAGAGCAAGTGAACTGATATCCCAGTAGAAGTGATCTCTCCTTTATGCAGTATTCCAGAGGCCCACTTTTACAACAAGGTGAAATTTTTTTCTGAATGAACAACTAAGTCCATATTTGCAATTTGAATAAAAGGGCAGCTTTGCTTTTAAGCAAAGGCATTCATTGCATCAGGAAAGTTACACATCAGACGGTGTGCTTTGCAAACACTGTCAGCACATGATACTTTTCTTGCTGTTAGAAAAAAAACACAGGGCACAATGGAGATGAGCTTTGAAGAGTGAGAATGGGAAGGCTTTGCTGGTGACACAGCACCTGGGAAACGCACATGGGAGAGGGCGGGCACCGCTGGACGGGCACATCTGGGCAGAGGCGGCGGCCGCGCTCCCCCTGGTGGCCGCCGCAGGGCAGAGCCGCCGCGCCGCGCCCCCACCGCCCTTGGAACACGGGTACGACAGGAGCTCAAACAGGATTTTAGGGAATGGAACTGGCACTACTCGAGCAGTGGATCAAGCTCTGAACCGGCTTTAGCATTTAGGGAAATGCTAATGTATTTATAAGGGAAGAAACAAGTAAAAGGAACATAATTTGGACAAGCTGACAAAATCCTTCTCTGCAGATGTATGGAATAACAAATGAAAAACCACAAACCTCGACAGAAGCCCAGGGTTTGTACTGAAGTAAGAGGACAAGCACACAGACCCCCACCCTCTTACCCCTGTCGCCTGAAGATGTTGCCTGAACTCATCCATCGTCGTATTTGAGATGCTCATGTCCCTGAACATTCCTTCCAGTTTAGATGTGAACTGACATCCACATTCAGTCTGAAAATACACAGAATAACTTGTTGTACCAGCACTATGAAAACAAAGTTTCTGATATGCAAACTGCAAGACTAAGTTTATAAATCTCAAAAAATGTATTTCTGTACATTTGGTTACTGGGATTTCCATATGCATTATATTCAGATCTTTTAGAAGAGTTTCATATCTTATGTAAGGACCTAACCCTACACAGATCAAAACCTATTTTCCTTTTCTCCGTTATTGTATTTTTTATTTCATTTTCGCTTTCCATCTCATATTTAAAAATCTGTGAAAGCTTATCAAATCAGGACATACCTTTCACCTGCTTTTTAGCATTATACTGTAAAGGGAAATGAACTTTATTTATATCAGAAGCAAACTCCTACTATTCTAGGAGTGTTTAGTTTTAAAGGCTGGTTGCAGATGATCCAGTGAGATTACCAGGTCTTTTGAGGATCAAGGACATGTACACAGACACACATGCACAAGCACATGCATTTCAGTGGCACATGCAGGACTACGAGCCCATTTCTAACACATACTGTCACTGGAGTTGTCCTCTTATTTGGAAAGTCTTAACAAGTTTTGAAAGAAATTATTTTGTTTTCTGGGTTGCGCTCTCATCACAAGTGTTCTCCACTACTTACTTCCTTTTAGTTCCACAAAATTAGTCAGAAAAGCCTTTTGTATTTTCTGCTGGGGTTTTAAAAATCAACTCTATATCTAACAACAATCAAGATTAAAATTACCTATAAACCTCTTATGTAAAAACAGAAGAAACCGTATCTAAAAAAGAAAGAGAAAAAAATCCTAAAAAGTATGCTGGTACTGTCTTACCTTTAATTTGGATATCATATTTTTCTCAGAGTCATCTGAAACACTCTTGTTTGTGAGAAGTCTTCTTGCCAAGTGCTGCTTGTAATAGCGTTCAAAAACATCTTTCTCTTGCATAAACCTGAATAAAACCATTGCCTTATCCAATATAGTTTCTACTTCTTGCTCTGTTAGCTGCAAAACAGATAATTTGCTGGTTTTAATCTTCCAGCACAAGTGTCTTACACAACCCAAACACTTACAGTAATTCACAGCAGCAGATGGTCTAACAGTAGCCTACACAGAAGCCAACAAAACTGGTCCAACATGAGATCGACAGCCAAAAGAATGGTGCCCAAACTCAGTAAAGTGGATTAAGAAACAGACTTAAAATAAAGTGAAAGGCAATATCAAGGGAGAAGGGAAACAAATGGGTAGAATGCCTTAAAATATAGTAAAAAAACATAGTAAGAGTTCCTGGGTAAGTTTTAAAAAGCACCAAAGGAAATCACTATAGGAGTATGAAAGGTTAGCTTGGAATGAAATCTTTTAACTATTAAGACTTGCTTTGTAAAGCCCACCTAGTGCCAGAACAAATAAAATTATTACTTATTTTATAAATGAATAGAATTTACCATTTGATTCCCAAAGCATAAATTGCATGCACTAATATTCAGCTTTATTCAGAGCCACTGAAGCCTCAGATGAACCATCCTGTCCAGTTCTGGGTTCTGTACCTCAAAAAATCTCATGAAAGCTAAGTCTGAAGGACACAGTTGTACTTAAACTAGAAGAGACAGATAATAGTCCTCTGATATATAAAAACAGTAAAAAGAAGCAAAGACAAACCGTTTCCCCACAGCAAGTAAGTTAATTTTCAAAAAAAATTACGAGAAATTGAGAATAGTTGCCAAAATATCAATATATTTAAGGAAATTATATTTAGGGTTTCAGAAGAAGGTTGCTGCAGAATCTACTACAACCTAATTGTTTTTTGAGGGAGTATGTGCCAGAAGTAATTCACGTATGCTGCTTCAGAGGTAGGTGATATGCCACACAGATCTCCCTGTGTCTGATTTTTCTGTTTAGATCTAAAGTGTTACGAGCTCAGATGTGTTACATGTACTTTTTTTCCCGCTAGTATTGCCATTCCTCTTAATATAAAAATAATACATAGAAAGGTAGCTTAGTTTAATTTCATCCAAGCTTACACAGCAAAGGGCATGCTATTACAAGTTCATTTATACTTACTCCCTTGACTCCCTTTTTCAGCTTATCGTCAATAAATAATGAGAGGTACTCTGGAGACCTGGAGTTGAGGTTGAGGAAGTACTCAAAGTCACCCGCAATAGTCTGTTTGAAGAGTCGATCGTTATTGAAAGATTCTTGAAGAAAGCGATCAAACCTACTCTTCAAGTCCAGTAAACCCTTAAAAACAGACGCAAAAAGAAAAAACCATTTTCACTCACATGAAGTTGTAAGCTGGAAAACAGTAACAACAGATAGAGAAGACCAGATCTACAGTCAGAGATTCTGCCACACTCTGTGTTCGGCATCGTTAGGAAGTATCTGAAATTTCATTTCCATTTTTAAATTTCTGTTGCTGCCATAAATATCTTAGAGGGGCAATTTTCAGATTAATTTGCTAAAATATTGATATCAAATACTGGTGCAGTTTGCTATAATACACTTTTCAGATTAAGAAAGGTTTTTAAACACCCTTGTTAAACAGGTTGATGTACTGCATTTTAAGTCGAAAACTTAAGGGAGGTATTTGTTGCACTTGTTAAGCCTTGTCTATCTCAAGCAAGGTTGACAAAGTCACTACCATAAATACAGGATATGTGAAAGCTGAGGCTAAGCACCCATCAACTGCATCCCTAGAGCTACTGAACCAGTCTGAGGAGAAAACACACTGCAACAACAGGCTGAAACTTGCCAGGGCTTTTTCCCTCCTCTAATGTAATCCCGGGACATATTCTGAATTATTTAGTTGCATGTTTCTTGCTGACCTTTAAGAGTCACTGTGAGCATCTGAAAGGTAGATACAAGCAATAGCTCTCCAGTTATCACAATGTGCAGTACACAGGCCTGGAATGAACAACTTCCTCTGAACTAAATCACTGGACTCTCAACATCATTTTTAGAGTTTGCACCATCTTCACCCAGAGTTAAAGAAACAGAGTGTAGAAGGGAGAAGCATCTGAAAATCACCTGAGCATTAAGTGTATATGACGCACAGAGGGTTTAGACATAACTAAGACAGCATTTGGCAGGGAGAGAAAATTTCACTTGAGATTTAGATTTGTCATGAATAAGAGTTGCCCACAAAAACTGTCCAGCTTAAAGTTCTCAGCTCCTTAAGAAATTATTCATATTCGGTTACTTAAAGAAGCCATTCAAGAATTACTCAAAAAAGTAGTAACATTTCTTAGGAACTCACCATCTCACATAAAGGAGTGGTCTTTAGACAGGCTAATTAATGTGTATTAGAAATTTTAAATTCAAAGTAAATCCCACTATCTCTCTGTTTACCAAGGTTAGCTTATGTCTCCTCTCCAGGAGTACACCATCTGAACAACCTGGTGTTAAATAGGAGAAACTGTTAGTACCTTAAATTAAAATCAGCATTTCAACATCCCTTCAAACTATTATATGAAGTTTTAAACCTAATCCTCTGGCAACGCTTTTGCAATCATCTCGCCAATTCTGCTCAGGGTTTAGTGATGTCATGTTGCAGAAGCAGTGCTGAGCTATGATGAATATTTTGGGTTTTGATGGTATAATGCAGCTTCCATGTCTGTCTTCTTATTGCTATTGTCCTCGAAAGATTCAGATGAACATGGCTGAGATGAGAAGTACAAGGTGGTTTCTCAATTCAAAGGTGTTTCTCTCTTCTTTTATCACCTCAGTGGAAGTGATAAACCTGTTTGGGGGTTTATCAGCAATCAAATATCAATCCCTTCCCTAGGACATTTTCCTGAGATGGCTGAGGTACATACTAAGGGCTGAGCTCTGCCAAAGCATATGGGACACAGCTGCAAGTCCTCCTCAGCTTCATTATGCTGTTTGCCTTTGTAGCAGGAAACCTTGATACCATCTTTATAATTAAGTTTATAAATCTTTCTCTGTTAAATTTTTTATGATACCTCTTTAGGCCCATCAGGAGTGAAAACTACTTCAAAGTACTTATTTTCCACATCATTTGACCCCCCCCTCTCTTTTTTAAATCATACCACCACAAATATGACAACCCTTAATCATTTACCCAAATAAATTTCAAAGGGCATTCTCTCTGTTTTTTAACAGTCCTTGAAGAGGTGATTCTTGTTCAAACCTGGTAAGAAGTTTGCCTCAGCATTGCCAGAAAATTATTAATCCAATCAAAAATGTGTTTATACTCAAATGGCTTCTTCAAATAGTAACCAGTTCTAGCAGTTATTGTTTTCAAACAGCAGAGATTAACAGAACATACATTAAATGTTTCTCAAAAAGAACAGACACAAGGACTTCAACTAGACATTTTAGAAAACCCTCAAACTTCATGTTTAATGAATATACATGTTCAGATTGAATATAAGACATCTTCCACCTACAGAAACATATCCTTCAAGTTCAATGAATTCTTTAAGATTTTATGTGCAAATTTAAAACCATCTTCCCAGAAACAATGGAAAAGATGACAAATACTCCTGAAGCATATTTTGTGATCCTGATGATTTAACGGTATACATCACTTAGTGAGAGATGGAGAACAAGAAAGAACACTTACATCTTTTAAAATGCAGAAGTGTTCTGTTTCTCAGGGAGACTGAGAAGGAAGCAAGTAATTTGTTATGACCGATAAACACATTCACCTCTCAATCACAGCTGATCTTGCCATGAAACATTGCCATGTGATTTTTGTCTCAACAAACACTGATAGCTACTGTTACATAAAATTCATCAAAATGGACACTATAAAGCTACTTGCCAGCAGACATACAACTCACTCTGCAGACATATTATTCAGGGTAATCCAAGAAGGTCCCAGCAGTTAGATAATTAGCCTGAATATGTTGTTTAATATAAGCAGCTACCAAAAGCACAAAAACCAAGCATGTACTTTCCAAGCAATTTCAGCCAGAGTTCTAAACAAGTCTGAAAATTCAGAGAACGTACATTTAAAAAAAAATTAAATTTAGTTTATCAATAACAATGCCGTTTGAATTTATATTAATTGATATTAATTGGTATTTACCTTATAAATCATGTTTGTGGTGAACTGCTACTGTGAGGAACGTGGGAAAGATGAAAGAAAAGAAAGTTAAAATATTTAACTACCTGAATATAGTCAACTGGATTCTTTCCTTCTCCCTCTTCAGAAACTAGTGCTTTGCCTTGCTCTCTCAGGTATGAGCTCATGCACTCGCACATCGTCTTCAGACCATTTGGCACACGGCTGAACAACTTGTACATGCAAGCAAGGTCTGGAATCAAGAACGAGACATTATGCAGGACACCTCTGTGTGTTACATGTCTGTAACTCATTCATCTCAGAGCAAAAGATGACAATAAAAGATCCACCTAAAATAATGAGAAGTGGCTTAGGCTAAATGTGGCTTTCCAAAAGAGCAATCCATCCTTGAACATTTATGCAAAATCTTATGATAACAAAGCAAGTATTTCCACTCTACTATTTAACTCAACCAAACCAAGGCCTATAAAAGTTAAACTAATTTCTATATCTTATGAACACCCTCCAATATCCTTGCACCCTCAGCCTGAAGGCTATTTAAACTGGATATTAAAGAAAAAAAAATGTTAAGTATAGTATCATCACTTTCCTTTTCAATACTGTCACTATCTTTTCTTACAGATAGGAAATGTGCTCACTCTGTCACTCTATCACCTCGTAATTGTGCAGCTGCTTTAATGAACAAAGGCCATTAATCTAAGCAGCAAGTCTGTTCCCCATTCTCATGGCTTCAGTGTGAGCACCAGCTTCTAAATATAGATACTACAACCCCTCTCTTATTATGCTGCTTTAGAAACTTATGTTCTATTTCTTTCCATAGTAACTTTCATTCAGTCACTCTGTCCCACATTAACCTCTATTAGGGAAAACCAAATCAAGCCAAGCCCTTTTTCTTCAACCAGTTCAATAAGCTGCTTCTTATCCTTCAAAAACAGCCAACTCCTTCCTGCAACAATGTTCTCCACAAGAACTGGTCCTGCAATGCTTCTGTTTGTCTTTTACACAAGTACTTTTTTGAATAACCGCTTGTGGGCCAAAAAAAAAAAATCATGTATTTTGACAGCTTATGCTAGAGGAATGGAAGTAATAAAATGGCTCACGGAAAACTGGTAACAGAGACCACTGCAATAGATTTGTACTTTTTTTACGAGATACTTGGTTTAACCAAAAAAAAAAGTACCTGTGGCTGGTACTAAGTAGAATAAAGTTAAGTATATGGGCTCTGTTTTAAGAGCCCTCTAAAAGGCTGAGGTAATATTCTCAGATGTTAGCAGAACAGAGCCACCAAAGTGTTTTCACAATTACACAAGAACACAATCGTTAAGCTTGACTTATCCCATCTTTAAAAACAATAAGCAGTATCATCAACAGTTTTGTCTCCCACATGACCCAGTCTTACCTTCTGTCTTCCCATTTTTCAGCATATGAACTAGCCCAGAGTTCTCCATTTCCACTATAGTTTTCATATGCTTGGAAATAAGCTCCCTCTCAACAACTTTCACAATAGGTTCTTCTGTTGATTTATCCAGACAATGCATCACCCGTTCTATTTCTTCATTAATTCTAGCTTCTACTTTCTTTATATATACAGAAGCACTGTTTTCAGCTAAAAATTTTTGACTTTCCATCTGTGATTAACACAAATTAATACTTTAGACTTTTTTTTTTTTTAAAGGGGAAAAAGAAAATATACTAGTTATGTCAGGTCAGCATTTATAAGCAAGTTCAAATCAAACACAGCATGTCCAACACATTATACACCCAAGACTTACATACACACTTAACACAAAATGAAGGTTCTATTATGCTAAATGTGTTACATAAGGGGGTACATGCAATATAAACAAGGTCTATATTTTCCATACTAAGCCAGCCTCGTTTCCCATTACCTACCAAGAGTTTTAGCCACAGGTCGAAAGAAATCAGAACGATGGGGAGAGAGAAGAGGCAAAAATGCCTTTCAAATACCAGTTTATGTCAGTTGTCATCATTCTCATTAGTGACAATGCTGAGCATATTATTTCACGTCAAACTGTTTTTATCCATACTAGTCAGCATAGTCTTTGGGGGAAAAGATGTTTTACTTTTTTATTTTCAAGGCAGAGCTAACAAATGGAACTTAAATGAAAATAATTACTTTTCTTAAATTTATGTAGCCCCAAAGAAAACCAGTACACAATGACACCTAAATGGTTGTACAACATATGCTTCAGCTTTTCAAAAGCGTTTGGAGATCAGAGCATACAATGGTCAGTCAGTTGATCCTGCATCAGAATTGGGAGACTGACAAATTAGCTCATCTGGATACCTTTTAACATGCTCTTAAAATTTCTACCAATTTCCAGCAAGATGAACAAGATTACACTCAACAAGCATTCAACTGGCTTTCCTCCTCAAAGTACCTCACAAAAAACCCCTCAGGGAATACTTAAAATGTATTATTTGGTGGCTGATCAACAACTGGAGAGCCACGTGGTTATGCTTAAATCCTTGACTCAGTTCATTTTATTACAAAAAATAGCTCACAAATGTAGATACTAAGAAGGAAAAAGCTTCCTCCAAGGCAGTTTGACAGGTTTCCCAGCCTGAAATAGTTTGAACCTTTCATGCTACTGGTATTTCAAAAAGACTGTGGGGGCAATGCAGGGGTAGACTCAGCTGCACGAAATAGCCTAAAGCAGCAGGTACAAGATTAACATAATGATTACTTTACGTGTTATTGGTACCCACAGCTCAAAATTACATTCAAAGTATGGTAATTCTGTAAAATCTGTGTTACTTTTTCCCTGCAAAGTTAGCCCTTATTTTTGTTATTTCATTTAATGGATATGGACGTACTCATCAAATAAACATCAAGTATTTAAAGTACCACCAAATCTCACAATTCCAGGGAGTTACAAGAGCATTCCAAACATGATATTAGAACACTGCCATACCTGAAAAAATTCTGCAGACATCTCCAAAAATGGAGCCTCAAAGTCTTCTTCATAGACTGACCTTCCTTCAAGACCTAGAATCATTAACATCTGGCAAGCATTTCTTATTGCGCCTCTGCCAAAAAGTAAGTTGTTAACAACTTGAGAAATCTACGTGCTTGTAAGACAGAGTACATAGCAGAATAACAACTTGTAACATGATATTAAATAAAATATAGTAATAGAAAGTCCATTCTAAATCTGTTTGATACATCACACATTTTCAAGAACATTATACCAGCAAGATTGTCAGCTCTTTAGCTTTGAACAAAACCAAACAATGTTTAGTAAATATTTTAAATGCAGTGATAGGGAAGCAGGTCTCAAGTTCTACTAGCTTGCACGACTATGAAGAATATATTTCAATATACAAGAAAATAAACCAAAATACTACTGCAAAGAAAACTGCACATGTAGATTGGAATTGAGCAATTCAAAATAATTGCAGATGTGGAATTTGCTGTGCAAAGTTTAAGTATTTTTTGTTGGTTGGCTTTTTTAAAAACAAAAACAAAAAACCCCACACAAACAAACAACAATAAAAAAACCAAACCAAACAAACAAAAAAAAAACCCAACCAACCAAAATAAATCCTACCCAAATAAAAATGTATCAGCAACTTAATGGTAACAAAAGAATTGCATCCAGAAAAAAAAAATTCCACTTTCTGGCAGTAGGGGACAATACACAGCTGTAGCCAGGGAGTATTCTTCTCTTTATAAATTGCATGTTGGGCAATCTTAGTCACAGAACTGCAGCCAAAGTAGCAAGGATTTTACATATCCCCACACCCAACAGCTGTTCTGAAACTGGAGAAGCACAAGAAAACTTGCAAATTTGAAGTCCCTTCAGCTGCAGTATCTGCAGTGCGTGGCACAAAACTCCACATCTACACTGGCCAGAAAAGCTGTGAAACAGGTTTAAAAGCTTAGAGATGCAACTCAGCTACCAAGAAACAAATGGATCAAAAGGAAAAGGAATTGGAATTAAAAGAGGAAATGTAATAAATAAATGGGTACAAAAAATTTAAACAACCTCTCAACACAGAGAAAACACACGACAGCAAGAGGCAGAGAATTGTCAAAACTTTGCTTTATAACCAAATGCTCTGGCACATTGTGGTAATGGAGACATTTAACAACCGTTTTAATAAAAAACACATGATAAATATTAAGAAAATATATTAACAAGCTTCCCCATTTACCACTATGCTAAAACTTAATGTATGAGAAATATTTTGGATTATGGAGAAATCTGAGTTGTGCAGCCTTAAGTAATGAATTGTTTGTGTACGTTCTTAAGTCACTCATTATTTATAACTAAAGACAGTCACTTACAAACCTCTTACCTGTCTACAACTTCTCCTTTCCTTTCTCTTGCAATCATATCCAGCAGAGTTTGCCGCAGGTGATCCCTGATGCAGCCGTAGCGAACTACTTGATCTCGAAAAATAATCAAGCCCAAATTGTAGACATTCTCCACATTGTTTTGTTGCACGTACACACGGTCCTACAAAGGCACACACAGCAATAAAACTGTAAATTCAGTGCATATGTGCTATTCAAAAATAAAAGAGATCGAATTTTTTTTTCTATGAAGAAAGACACTGTACAGAAATAACGAATACCCTCAAAATTCAAAATAAGCCCCATTTTCCAGAACTTCATTTACACTGGAAGTCTGCTGCTAAAGCATGGCAGAACAAATCTACATCCTTGCCACCTTTTAGTCTGGGGTGCAGAAGGACCTCCAACTACTGACAAAATCCATGGCACAATCTGAAAGAGGTTCTACTTACCTACTCAAACCCCCTCCATCCACCCCTTTCTGATCTTAATTCATTTTCCTAAATTTTTTCCCCACCTCCCCATCAATCTTCCTACCACTCCTTTTAGGCAAACCAAGTGCAATATTCAGTGACATTTCCTGAAAGAGCATCATTAGATGAACAGAAGAAAAAGTAATGCTAAAATGAGAAGAGTTACAATCGCAGAAGTGCTCCAGAAATTTGTCTCCCCTTTTCTGTGCCCCTCTCCCAACTCATCAACTCTCTAGAAAAGGAAGGTTATCAATGAAGTTACTAGCAGACAGAAAATGCATATATTTGCTTAATACCCACTAGTGCTGTACCAGGTAAGACCCTTTAAAAAAACATTAAGAGTAGAAAAATGGTGAACTTTTCCAACCTTTTTCTGAGATAAGCAATAATTATTTTTCTTCTTTTCTGTAAGGGCATAATCCATCCCTCTAAAATCATAGCTCGAGTAATTCCTAAAAATACTGCTTTGCTACCATTTAAGCATGAGCACGATGATATTGGAAAAAGTTAAAGAGTTTTGTACCCACTCATAAATCTGACTGGGATAAGGTTTTCTAAGAATGTACATAGCTATAACAAAATAATAATAAAAAAATCAAATTCTATAAAGGATGAAGGTCAATGTTTGAATATAAATATCAACTTCTCCACTGGTTCCGTCAACCCTCTTAAGAGCTTTATCACACTCAGTATTGAAAAGTAAAGCTACTCAGACATCTAGAAAATGAAGCCATTAAAAGAACAAATGTTATGCTTCAGACACTGGAAAAATGATTACAAAAATCTCAAGTTTATATAAATTCCACAATTACAAAAAATCAGAAGGAAAAGACAGCACACAAATCAGCAGCTGAATTTACATGGCAAAGTTTCCATATACTAATTACATGCCAGATTGCCACTTGGTGACCAGAGGAAAGCAAAACACTGCGTTCTGCTATTAACAATTTCCCAGTCTCTCCCTTCAGACAGGCAGCACTTCATTTAAATGAAAAAACAAGCAGGGAACAGGTCAGATATGCCTTCTCTGTGGCTTGTGAAGGAAGCTAAATTCTGCCTCAAAGTAAAATGTTTACTAGTTGGCCTCATGCAGTTAGTTTAGTGATACACGGTGGTCTAGGTCTTTGGAGTATATTACTTCATTTTTCGTTATTTACAAACAGGGTTGTCTATTTCACTTCCTCATTTACACACTTGCATCAAGAACCAAAGTAAATGGGATTCTCAAGTAAGACAAGGTTAAAATCATATTTTCAAAGAGATGAAAGAGCAAATTAAAATGTAACACCTAATATACTATGTGACTTGAGGAGAAAAGAATATATTTAGCATTCCCAAAAAATATTCAGGCCTCTAAAGCACAGGCAGCAGGGTATCTAAAAGGATTAAAGCCATGACTCATCTGCATAGCTTCTGTTGTGGCAGTGCTAAACACTGCCATCACAAAATAGTAACTGCACTAGAAACTCCTCTCAGTGTATCAGCACGCCTCTGTAGTAAGCCAGACCACTCGACAACACCCAAATCAGAGCAGCAACATTACATTTCTGATACTGCTGATCTGCTCACCTTGGTAACAGATCACATTTACTATTTACTGGAAGCTCTCCCAATCCAAAAAAAGTAATCATAGAGAGAAAGCCCCAGTGGGGAACAGGTTTGACTGATGAGGCTACACACTACTGCACAGCAATCACCTCCCACAGGGAGAAGCAGCGGGTTATTAAAGGTAAGAGTAACTTTCACAAGACAAGGGTGGAGTTTCAGACAGCAATTACTCATAAACTACAGTCCTGCTTATACTGCAGAATAATTCTGATCTGAACTAAAGTTACCTACTGTAAAATATCACCAGCCACGTTTTGCCCTTCTCTGCACTACCCAGATGGTGCAGCCTTCAGACACCCTTGAGTGTGTATATGCACTAAGTGTCTTTGATCCTAGTTCTGGAAATAAAAACAACACTTCTGACATTGTGTAACTGGCACTGCCCTTATGCCTATAACGCAGCCAGGGGTGTGACTGCTGCACTCACATACCTGAAATTGCTTTAAATTTAGCAAGTACAAGTAATCGGGAAGGAACACCACAGAATCCAGTTTAACCCAGTTTCCATTACACATTCTAAGAATTCTCACACTCAGTGTTGCTTGAGGACCAAACAACTGCACCTCCACTGCTACCATCACACACAGCAGTTAAATAAACCCGTTGTGGACATGGTTACCTACGCTGCTGCCATGAGGCTGAATTTCAGATATGCCCAAGTGTAGTGCATCACTTCACAGTACATGACCTGACTTAGCAAAGATGCTACTTAGAACATGACTTCGCTGCTTTGGTGCCTCACTGCTTGCTGCAGTCAGTGCCATGAAGTTATGGAGAGTATTACATCTACACTGGCACTGATTACTGTAGCCCCAACATGCAAAGCAAAAGGAACAGAGCTATTGCTGTATCCTACAACATACACTGGAACTATGTAAATTTGAAATTCAGTCGTGGAAACTGGAATGTCTCAAAAAGTCACGACTGATCTTCACTATGCAAAAGGTAACAAAACCTCACACTACACCTGCAACAGACCTGAAACCAACAGACTTTCACCAGAGAGTATCACAAGAGACAAGGTAATTTCATGCTTGTGGAAGAGGTTCTGCACATACAATGAAATCCTGCCAGAAACCTCAAACAGCAAGTATTCTAGTCATTAAGTATCATAATGCAGAAACCCCAATGTGCAAAACTCATGCCTTTCTAAAAAAGACCTATTTGAATTTATTTTTATTTCAAAAGTAGCAAAATTAAATAGGGGAAAGTGATTAGGGTGGGTTGGAGAGGTGTTTGACTTAAATCATATGACAGCCAAGGGGTGAAAAAAAGCTGGAAAACAAATGTGGCATTAAAACAGATGGAGTTTAGTTTAAGATGTACAATCACTAGGCTGAAGTAAGAATTTACGAGAGGAAGACCAGAATTCAAGAGGATGTTAAATGTTTTACTTTCACTGATGTCACATGGTCTGTTGGGCAATAGGTACATTTCCTGAAACTGATGGGTAATTGAGATGGCCTACAAAATAAGAGAAGGGTTGGGTTATGCTTTACTTACAAACATATGATAATTGCATATACTTCTCCTGGGAGAACACAAGCATATCAATTAACAGTGCCTGCTGACTGAGTTTATGCAGTGTTTGGTTTTTTTAGATAAAATATTTTTCATGTCAGTTATAGTAGCTGTGCTTGAATAAAAACTATAAACAACTTCTGACATAAGCATATCACTATAATCCTACATGTCACTCAGACTCAACATCATAAAAGAACAAATCATTCCTTATTTTATAAAGTTCTTGAAAATTGTTTCTTTGAAGAGTAGTCAGGTCTCATCTTTCACAGGTGTTCCATCGCTGTATGATTTTGTGGCACTAGCAGCCACAAAACTAACTTCCAAAATTCCAAACTTTTGGAATGAACACATACTCGAGATTGGAAGTTTCCTGCTCTTAAGTCTCTTTTGAATAAGAACAATTGTGTTTGACTGAAGATGACACCCCAGTGACAAAGATGAGACTGCAAATCTTTGAAAATAATCCTATTTTAAACTACAGTTTATACTTTAATTTGTAATCAAAGCATGTATTTTCTATTCACAATTTGTCTTATATCCCTCCAAGTCAAAAAAAGAAGGGATTCTGCCCATTGCATCAGCTCCTTGTATTATATAGTTCTATTATAACCCCATGTTACGTTACAGAGGTTTAACAAACAGACATCAGTGCTCCTAAAGTTTGACAAGTTTACATAAGTATTTTGGAAGAAAATTTTGGTATGTTTTTACTATTATACTATAAATAGATTTTATTTTAGATGTGTTTTTTCTGTTTCTTTGGGTCTTACCTTGGTACAAGGAAAAAAATAATCAGTGGAAGGCAAATAATTAGTCAAGCAGAGGGCTCAACTGAACACCCACTTGAAATAATTAGGAACAGTCAAACAGCACATGGAAGGGTATATAGTCCAGAGGTATGCAAGTTTATTATTCTCTTAGGAATCTAAAAGATAATTCATGAAATTCAATGTGCACTCATAGGAATGCTGCACATTTCCATCCCCTGAAACTTTGGTGGAAAAGCCTGTTTGGATGTTTGAACAGCACTCACGAGCTTTAAACCAAAGTCAAGGCATTGCTCTCTGAGTGCAAAAAATACTTGGTGAACTGGTAAACTGATAAACAGCTCTCCTTTTTCCCCATTAGTGGTAACTGCAGTGTGTATCCCTTCCTCAAAGAGGGAACCCTTTGGTCCTTAATATACTGGTCAACACACTGAAACAGGAAAAGCTGATAAGCCAATTTTCTCTGCCACTGTTTGAAGGATCAACAATTTATTGATTTTTAAGAGTAGGAGATAACATTGCATTACCCATTACCTTGGAGTATGGGTAACCTTCTGCACTGAAATGATATATAATGTTTGGCTAAAACATAACAGCTACTCCCCTAGAAAGCTCTGGATTACATCTTCTAACATTTCTGAAAATTCACCTCTAGCTTTGGTAGATTAATCTAATCCTTAACTATTCTTGAATTTGCCTAGTTGCATCTTGCAGCAATTGATTTGTATTTGTCCTTCACAAACAGATTAGAGATTCCAAGGTTTCTTGCTGCAAAGACAGTACAGTTTGAAAATAATCTCTCCGTCTTCCTTTCGGCAAGATAAAAATACACAAACCGTTCAGTGTCACTTGAAGGCATTTTATCCAGCCCTCTAGATTTTGGTCTTTTCCCAACTGAAATAAAACAAACCCAACCCCCAACATGAAGGCTAGTAAATCCATTAAAAAAATAATCACGTTAAATAATTGCTCCAAATTCTTTAACTTTTAGCAGCTTCTTAACCAAAGGGGACTTCACAGCTAATACAAACATGGTAAATGTCATAGAGCAAGATCTTTAACAGCTACCAGATGAGATCTTAACTCCATTTTTTCAGCAGATAGAGCACAATTCTAGTTAATTACCATTTTTGACCAAAAAAATGCCATAATTGTCTGTCCTTCACTGTTTAATACTGCATAAAGTACTATCTTTAGTATGATATTTTGGCAAAAAATTGTTTTATATAAAAAACCACAGAATTTCAACAAGTTTTTCTCTTCTTTGTTAAATTAAAGCTTCCTGTTAGAAGCTAAGCAAAAATACTCTCCTGCATTTTAGAGCATGTCCACCATTATGGGAATTTAAATACATACCAACTAGCTAAAGCATAACACAATCCAGAGACAAAAATGTCAGGCCTTCTCTCCAAAAAAAGCCTTTTCTGTTGACTATAGGTAAGAAATTGCAAGCCTGCAACCAGAGGCCACATTCTCATCTATGTACCCCACAATCTTGTACCCAAGCTCTATATGAACAGGAAAGGGTTCAGTTAGAATTTAACATTTAAGGACACACATTGTAACAAAGCAAAGCTATCCTCTCCAAATCCTTAAGCTTAAAGAGCAACTGCATTGGAAGTCTGAGGAGACTTTACACCATCATGCTTTCCACAGTAAGAAAACGCTGCTATATGAACTACAACATGCAAGTCACATTTATAACCTGCCAGAACGGGTCTGACCAGCTTAGTTTTTAAGAATTGCAAAGTTCAACCATTTTTCAGATTAATTTTTTAAGTGATAATGAGATGACCTGAAAGAAGAAACCAATTACATTTTGTCAAACACCTGGGCATACAAGAGTATTGCACGGGAAATTCAAAACAAGGGACAGAGAACGCTCTGAGGAAAAAGAGTGGTAAGCAAGCCTTGCTTTTTATCCCTCCATTTTATTTGTTTGGATTTGTCAAAAGACAATTTAGTGCACAGTTAAGTGTGTGAAATAGCAAAATACCCACCATATACATCAGAATGTCTCTAATCATCACCATTGCTGTTTGATGATCATTCCACGCTTGGTTTAGTGTTTGTAGGAAGTTGTTATTCAAGGAGTTTAACACATCTTCTCGCACCTGAAGCAAAAAAAATAATACATTGCCATTTAAATCTTAACAAACTTAGCTTCAGCACAAAATTCCTTGCTCCTCTATGAACTTGAATACTGTGAACTTCTTGCTTTTCCCGAGTCCTGACCATCTCTACCTCATACTTCCACTTTTCTGTGGAAAAATATGACTTCACACATGTAAGAAAAATCAGACTAAAAGCAAGAGCAACAAAAGAAACATGGGTATTAAATTTCAAAGGAATTCCTGAAATCTCAAATGCTAAAAGTATTTTTTTTTACAACTCTTCAAAGGTTTTATCTCCTATGTTACAGTGTTTCAAGTAATGCTAACTTTACTATCACAAGTAATTTCAGAATACTGGGTAGTAGCAGTCAATATTACAAACAGGAATAAGTACAGGTGGAAAATTGGCCATGATGACATTTAGAGAGACAAGCTGAGACAGCATAAAGCTACAGCAAACAACCATCATTTAGTAAAGACCAGATTCTTACACTGACAGTCCATACTTTCCAACAAGGAGAAAAAACCCTCATCTTTGTTTATACAAATGCATTTCCTTGTTGATTCATCTGTCTCAACTTCAGATTTCATGCCTCTTTGCCACTACTACTCCTACTAATAAAAAAAGAGCATCCAGTTTCATATTTTGATTTTATGCAGTAGACATATACTACAGTGCTCACGCTTCAAACTCATGTAAAGGAGAAACCCATGGGAATGTAAAAAAATTATTCCAGAGTTAACAAAATGTGGGAATTGACTTTTGACATAACATTCAGAATATATTCTGCCCTCGTTGTAACCCAAGAGAATGTATTCTCACATTTATAGATCTGCACTTATGCTTGGGTGAGTGCAAATTTCAGTACAGAGAATTCAAAGAGGAAAATAAAATGCACACAGCAAGCAGCCACAAGCTGCACCAACATCACATGCAACCACCTGAGAGACTTCCTTCTGTTAAAGTTTTATGAAGTTATTAGACCAAACCAGCATAACAAGGATTTCTGTCTGCCACACTACTATAAATCCTCCATAAACTTAGATGAACAAACCAGAGACAGAGCATGGCACATCACCAAACACAATGGTCTCTTCCCGAGAAGCTCTGGAAGCCTATCCCAACAATATTCACCTTGTTCCTGAATCTAGGCAATATATGCATCTGTAGGTTGTTCAAAGCTTTCTGAAATCTCCAAACACCTACTCTGCAGACCTTGCTTTTGGAACATAATATGTAGTTTCCTCCCCCAGAGGCCTGTAGCCTGTTCCTAAAGAGCAATAATTTGGGTGGCTTTTGTAGCAACTAGAAGAACGGCTTCCCAAGCCTTTCTGCAGCTTAAAATAAACCTTGGAGAGTGTAACTGAGAAGAGATACTCTTAAAGTAGTTTTGTTGTACAGTACCCAAATTATTGCTCATAACAGCTGTCTAGTTAATAAGTGCTCAAAACATACCTTGTACAGGCCATGAATACAACAATATTACAGGAAAACTACTATAATGCACATAACGACTTAGCCATGCAAGATGCAGAGTCAAACCACTTCGGTAGAATAAATGATTTGAAGTAAAAAAACCTGGATATCCATACTCTTCTGTAAGACAAGAAAGCCCTTCAGAGAAACAAAGCTGCTACTCTTCCAAAGCCTTAGGAAAATCTCAAAGATTTTTATCAACAGAATGTTACTTTAAATTAGCTGAGCTTGTACTGATTTCTGTGACAATATTTGAAGCTATCCAGTAAACTGGCAGGGGAAGCCAGTTTAAATAGGACTGTCCATATAAATTGAAAATAAATTAGCAGCTTCATAATCTATGTAAGGTCATCTTATAGTTGCAAGGATGAAACCCAGTGTATAACTTCAGGCTCAACTGCATTTTGATAGAGCTCTTCAGGAAATACAGAACCCTCCCCCCAATCTCTTAAGAACAGTTGGCAGAAGCTTTCAATACCTTTAAATAACTCTTTATCAAGTGTACACAAAGCAGACTTATGGCCTAGTAGTTTCTCTCTTACAGTGCCTGGCCTGATGCAGCAGCACAAATAGTTCAATTATGTAATTTCCACTACTGTAAGGACAGCCAGAACCTTCTATGGGGAGCAGCAGTAGAGAACAGCACTTTCTGAACTAAGGCCTCAAGCCCTCAAAGCTTTTATTAGAGTTTCTTTACCTTCTACAAAAATCCAAGTAGTCTAAAAGACAGTATTCTAAAATCTTAAGAGTCCCAAGTAAGTTAACAGATTAACTATGACTCTATCAGAAAAGTCTGTTCATCCCTGCAGCTGCTATCCTACTGCTGAAAGAAAAAAACCCAACACTGAAGAATACACAGATGATTCTGAACTGTTACTTATTTTCTGGCAATTGCCTCACATTCTTTTGCCCTCCATATAATAGTAGTCTTGCAAAAGATCATCTGAAAACATCATTAAGAAAATATAAAGGCAGATAACACTTCATACATTGTCAGTCAGGCTTACAGTACACCCTAATGCTCAGTGGGTAATTTGCCTCCTACACAACTTCTCGTGTCATTCCTCCCTATTTCACTGATGTTATGGAAATAATTTCAAATTCCCTGTAGGAGATGCCTCTCTTATCTCTCCCTTTCTGTCTGTGACACCACAATAGCAAATTTTAAAGCTTGCAAAGGATGCCAGACATAACTTTCTGAGTCCCAGAGCAGACACGCTTCCTTCAGCCCACACCTTCTGCACCAGCACCCCACACAATTCCCTCTGCACTTAATGAGCACTGCCACAATGACCAGCTCTGTGCTCTCCCTACAAAACGCTTTCTTGCATGCTTGCCTGCATTATTATTCTGAAATAGCAGGTACTGTCACTACCAAACTCCACCAGCTGTATCAGCAAAGCACACCATGTCGTAAGGCATTCTGGCTTGGCAGCAACAGAGATGTTCGGTAAGAGCAAGACATATTACAGGACATGAGGATATGCCAAGCACCTCTTTCTTTTTAGAAATGCTCTAGTGTCTCCCCAAACAAGCATGTTTGAGTTATTTAAATTTAGGACAGTCCTTTACATCTCTGAATCTGATGTACACTGCACAGAAAAACCAACAGGACTGTCCTGGGCTTGGCCAACAAATCAATGAACTCCTTTGTCACACACACAATTTACAGAATGTTTGTGGTACGTTGCATGTCATGGGTTTAGATTTCACTAGACTGTGATGTGTCATAAAAATCATAGAATGGCTTGGGTTGCAAGGGACCTTAAATCCTGTTCCAAGCCCCCTACCATGTGCAGGGACACCTGATCAAGTTGCTCAGGCCCCCACCCAATCTGGCCTTGAACACTTCCAGAGCTGGGGTATCCATGTTTTGTCTGGGCAACCTATGCCAGTGTCTCACCAACCTCACAGCAAAGAATTTCTTCCTAATATCTAATCTAAACCCACCTAGTAATGAAGCCATTACCTCTTGTCCTGTCACCACATGTCCTGTAGCGTAACAAGTTTCTCTTCATTTTTCTTTTAGGCTCTCTCCAGGTACTGAAGGTCACAATTAAGTCACCCCAAAGCCTTCTCGAGGGTGCATTCGATTCCTTTGTCTGTGTCATTAATGAAGCCATTAAATAACCCTGGTCCCAGTATCGACCCCGAGGGACAGCACTTGTCACTGATGTCCATCAGTACTCTGAGCCAGCAACTGTAACCCTCTGGATGCAACTGTCCAACCAATTTCTTATCCATATAACAGTCCACTAACCAAATCCATCTCTTTCCAATTTAGAGAGGATGTTATGGGGGACCATGTCAAAAGCTTTACAGAGGTATAGAGAAGTTACATCTGTAACCCTTCCCTTGCCCACTGAGGTAGTCACTCCATCATAGAAGGTCACAGGGTTGGCCAGGCAAGACTTGCCCTTGGTGAAGCTGTGCTGGCTGCCCAAACTGTCTCCCTGCATGTACCTCAGCATAGCTCCTAGGAGGATCTGTTCCATGATCTTCCTGGACACAGAGGTGAGGCTGACAGGCTGGCAGTTCCCAGGGTCCTCCTTAATACCCTTTTTAGAGATGGGTACAATGTTTCTGTTTTTCCAGCCACCTGGGACTCCACCTGACTGCCATGACTTCTCAAGTATCAGGGAGAGTGACCTGGCAACTGCATCAGCCACTTCCCTCAGGACTCTGGGATGCACCTCATCAGGTCCCATAGATTTATGTATAAAGGAACTTTATGAATATTAATTATCCTGTAAACTTTTTAATATCAAGATTTTTTTTATTGTAACACAAGTGATGTTGCTTATTGTCAAATGGTTTAGAGAACTGTAAACTAAGCTCGTGTTTTTAAAAAACACAAAGAAATAACATGAAGAAATAACAGACTAGGTTTGAGAGGTGTGAAGGAAGACTGTCCACATCGAGTTACAAGACTGCCAATGGGCAAGAAAGGGAGAAATCAGTGAAGTACCTGATGCGCAGGAATTAAATACTTGAATTCACATGAAAGATCTCAGTACTTTCAAAATTCAACTGTATTTTTAAATAGGTCTACATGTACCCTACTTAAATAATGATGTCAATACACAGGTAAAGACAAGTTTCAGCATGTCCTTACCCTCTAGTAAAACCAGGGTAGTTCAGGGCAGCTGACTCCTCTCAGTGATGCAGAGTACCTGCCCTTCTATTGCCCTCATCACGCAGCCAGAACCTGGTGATTAGTACTTACAAGCCATGAGGGTGTGCGAGTTAGAAACAAGCACACTTGACAGGAACTCGCTTGCAGGAATGCATCTTGTATTGATCCCATTTGCACCTATCACTCGAATTACAATTAAAAAGGCTGTAATGACAATACACT
Source organism: Oxyruncus cristatus (assembly GCA_013399855.1). Classification (NCBI taxonomy): domain Eukaryota; kingdom Metazoa; phylum Chordata; class Aves; order Passeriformes; family Cotingidae; genus Oxyruncus; species Oxyruncus cristatus. The sequence continues at coordinate 602,500 of VXAY01002359.1, forward strand.
GTATTATGTTCTGTTGTTGAGAAGTTAAATACTTTTCTTGTAAGTATTTGGTTTCTAATTAAAATGCTGAACAAGCACAACTTTCTACTAAAGGCTATATAAGCATAAAGTGTAAATACAGCTCTTAACCATGCCTCACCAACAATACAAGCTTGCGCTTTCCAAGCTTTAAAGCTACTTGTAAAAACATCTGAACATCCACACTGCCCCTACCCAGTCTCTTCATCTATTTTTAATTAACCAGCATGACAGGAATACCACAGGAATGTAGCTTTTTTGTAAAAAGATAACCAGCAGATGTAGACAGCAAAGGATGATAATGTTTCAAGGATTCTAGCGATTTTAAATTTGGGGTTGGCTCCTCAGCAGCGCTCCCTGAACCGAGTGTAGTTCTTCAGGAAAAAAAAAACAAACGAACAAACAAACAAAAAACCCAACAACAACACAAAAGAAAAAATATTAAAAAAAAACACAAAAAAACCCCCAAAACCCAAAATCGACTCACTTCTGCACATTTTCATTTTTATTAAAGTTACGAAATTAAATGAACAACATTTCAGTTGGCAAAATCCCCCTCTCCTAAATTCTAGCATTCACCATTGAGTCTCTAAATAGAAGTTTACAAAGCCTTGTGATGAGAGGATTTATTGTTAATTAGCTACTTAAAATTTAACAGAGAATTGCCCTTGGGAAGAGACAGTGAACAGAAAAGATTATTCTAAAATTTCTGTGACAAAGTGTGAGGTTAAACAAAACTTTTTTTTTTTCTGTTTTACCACAAGTACTAATGGCACAAACATAAGATGGCATTATCCTTTTCCTAATAATCAATGCACTGTTTTTTCCATACTTCCATCTATAACTAACTCAACATAATGTCCCTAAGTAAACATTCAAAAGGGACAAGGAATAGCTTTGAGCCTACAGAAGTTTTCTTTATTGTTAAAAAAATTTTGGCAGAAGTCACATTTTCTTTTCTTAGTCTGTTTCTTGGATTATTGAATTTATAGGATGGCATCATCAGAATAATTTAGCCTTTTTAACTTTACAGCAATTAACAACTAAAACTCAGTAGTTATTTTATTTAAAAAAAATGTGGTCATCTATTTTTATGTTGCCCATACACATGGATATAATTTGCTTAATCACATTAAAGATCAGAATACTAGGTCAGTGGAAAAAACTTTTTTAAAAAGCATCAGACATGATAGTATTAAGTGTCAGAAAGCCACTAGTCTACACTGCTATTTCTGCAGTCCTCTCAGCCACTGCAGTGAAAGTACAAACTCAGGATCTTCTGCTCTTTTGTTAATTTTCCACTATCAGCACTTCAGAATTTATTTTGCAAATGGGTAATTTTTAGTATGCAAAATAGCTAGGAACTAAGATAAGAAGTTGCAGAATACCTAGTAACAAAGTAGCTTCTCTCAAATTAAACCAGAATAAACTAAAGCCTAGGAATAAAAAAAATTTAGTGGCATATTATTACATACAGACTGTAAACACAGGCACAAAATGTCTCAGCCATTTGCCACATTTTACATGAATAGTACAGATTATGCATGCAGAGATTATGAAAACAGAAGAGTTTGAGACTCACAGATGTGCTACAATTATAGAAAAGAGCCATAAATTATCCAGCCACTTCATACAGGATGTGTCCTCTAGTACAACAGTAAAAAAGCCCACGGTCAAAGCAGTTTTAGACTATACTTGTTCAGACCACACCTTTGAAACTAAGATTTTAGAAAGAAACTAACATATTTCTCATCCACAGCAGTAATTCTGCATCATTTAGACATAAACCTCCCATTCATTCTCTGTAATTCAGCCATTAATAATCACCCAAGACACACGACGGTGAATGACTTTCCTTTTCAGATGTTGTAAAAACAGCCAGTATATGGGATCAGAGTGGACACGTGTCTCTCTTCAAAGACAGGCAGGTAAGGAGCAAGGCAGGCATCTCACCAGGCTTGGAATTCCTATTACCCCTAAATATTACGTGGGCTCCTAAAAAGTGAGTTCTAACTTCTTTCAATTACATACTTATCAATTTTAAACTTTTCTCTCAAAGACAGGAAAGGTAGTTCCATGGTTTAACATGAGACTTAAAGAGTCCTTTTTTCAGATAAGACATCTTCAGAAACAAGAAGTTTCTGCATGTCTTTTTGATTGAATTACATGATAGAATGCAGATTACTCAGGACTTTGGTTGTTGCTGACCTGATGTTTTTGAACAGTGCCTACCGCCTCTTTAAATAGCATAATCCTAGCACAACTCTCTCATTAACTTGTGAATTAGTTCATTAGCCCATAACAAACAGGTTCTTACATTGGTAATTATTTTGTTCCGTGGATGAAAAAACTGACTCAAAACCAACCCCAAATTTGGCCGAAGAAAGTCACAAAATGCCACCAAAAAGGCCACAAACCTATAAAAAAGATTCCCAGCTCTCAACAGTCACTCTTCAACAAAGTTGTTTCCTATTATACACTTTCAAACACTTTCTGTGGTCTGTCCTACATTAGTAACTTACAAAAACCAGCACCTGGAATATGAAGTCATTTGAGCTGGGTGTTAGCTCTGTGCTACCCTTTATGAGAGAAGCTACACGACTGCAACACAAGGCAACATAAAAAACTTAGATTTTTTTTTTTGTCGTTTAAATAACTGTACAGAATTCTTTCCTATAAGACACTTCCATTATAATTAATAAAATGACAAACCTTGTTTATTAGATGCTCAGTGACCACTTCTCTTAGTCCAGTGTAGAGTTTTTCACCATGTTTATGCAACACCATTGTATATGCATTCCTATACAGCTCCTCAAAACTGAGACCGCTATTGTTCTTACGCTGGATCTCTTGGATTGCATTTTTCAGAAGATCCCAAATGCTGTTCACATATTTCTCATCCATAGTCATCTGTAAAAATAAAACAATATGTTATTGTTTAGAATCAAAAAAGGATATAGATAATAGAAGGTAATTGTTCTGCCACATCTTGCTGATTTCATTATCACAAGGTTTCTCAAACTTCATTAAAACAGTGTTTACGAAACTAGCAAGGATTTAAAGAAATAGTTACAAAAATTGTAATTTGTTAAAGTTTAATGCTTTTTCCTTTCAGAGCTGCAAATTCACAGAAACCAACTGCAGAGCTTTTGTAGGTGGAAAGGCAGGTAATCATGGACATAAGCCTCTTCCCTTCTCTTCCTCCACAGCGCTAACAATGATAGATGGTTAACTCTCATCCCATATTAACATGTTACTTGGTGCCTCCTAAATTTGTACTGCAACACTGATCTGCTTCACCAGACCCCAAAATCAACCTGTACAATAACAGATAATGTCTGACACAGAGTTAGCAAACTTAGTCATCTGCTTGATCCAACTAAGTGCTTCAAAATATGATAGATAAAGCAGTCAGTATCTGGGATTGCAAGTAAGTGTAGCAAAAAAATATCAGATGTCAGTATTGCTTAAAGTTTGTGATTCAGTCAAGTATCATCATGCAACTGTGAAAAATATCCTACTTTTTAACTGAACCAATTTTAAAAAACAATATTTAAAGTTGTTTGGTTTAGTTTATACAAAAACAGGAACTGAGTAAGCATTTTACATCTAAAAAAAAAAGGTTGAAGAGTGAAAAGAAAAAAAACTGATATTCCCAGAGTTACTGTGGAAAAAGAAAACATCCCACACACCAATCTACCAATATTCCAGATACCAGTCTACCAATAATGTCAAAGTAGCCTTGAAAATAAGAGCTAAAGTAGTAAATGAGTAAAGAATAATGGTATGACCTTACAGAGGGAAATTATGACCAGCTGTAGTCTATCTCTCCTTCCCCTTCCACCCAAGAACCATTAAGTGAATAGAGGAAAAATACTGAAAACTAGATTTGACTGCATTTGTAGTCAAACACAATTATTAGCAGAACTTTTTTCATTACAAATGTATTTTTACATGGATTTTCAAAATCACATATCAACTTCTCTAGGCATTATAAATAGAAGTACAGCTCATAATAAAGAGAAGCCATTCACTGCCTTGGGAGGGAATGGGCTGCTGAACAAAATTCAAAACAAGACACACAACATACAATCTTCCATCCTGCTTGTCTTTTGGAGTTTTGGTTAAATACAAAGATTTTTATGATAAAAATAATCCTATCACTACTTTTTCCACTTCTCTGATACCAGATCCACTAGACTACTCAACTCCACGTACCACAAACTTGAGATAGGGTGTTAGATATTCAAAAATTCTTAGTTCCCCTCTCCCAAAAGTAAAGCCTCAAAGTAGCAGAGGAATGGTGGATGGAATGTCACATGTCCCTCCACACTTTTTGCTTATTGTGCTATGTGTAATACTGAAAGGTCAGTAATTCTGTTTTTAATTTGCATTTGCTACATTGGTGCCTCTTCAGGGAAATTATTTTCTAAAGCCTTCCTCAACCAGCAATTTTACAAGTACTGATAATGAAGGCAACCATTTAGATTCGCAGACAGCAATCCAAGTAAAAGCTTTTCAGTCTTCCTTTCAAAAAAATGAGGTTTTGTTTTCAAACAAAGCACAGACTCAAACCAACACCTCCCAATGTCCTTTATTCCCCTTGCTCATCGTGAATTTCCAAGCCAACATGACCTTTTTATCTCAACTGCAATTTAATTGCACGCTGTATTTTAAAAAAGGTGTGATCTGTATAAACCAGGCAAATCACTGGGTGCTCCTTTGCAGGGGTGTTACAGCACTGCTGCTTCTGGGCTGGTCACAGTGAACATCTCTGTGTGTTACAGATAAAGCAGCACATCTGATAACTCAGATCTGTTTAGGAAAAAACTAAAAGTGAACTGTTTAATTCTTCTACTTTTAATCCAAACGCTAAAAAATGAAGGAAAGACTGTAATGTCATTTGCTCCTAAATCACTGAATACAAACAGGAATTTTCAAACATAGAGCTTTCTGCCACTTAACAATTCACACACCACAAGCTGCTCTGGAAGCACAAGAAGGTCCATAAAAGGAAATTTTAAGGAGTACACACCTCCTTGGGACAAATATACAGAAATATTTGAAAAAGTATTATAAACTTATTACCTTTTAGGATTAAGCATGAAGGACTCTGCTTTTCAGTGCAGCTTCCTATTCTGCTGATGACTTAGATTAACATCTGTGAGGTTTTATGGGAACAGGTTTGCTCAAGTTCTAGTATATCAAGTTAGAAGAGCACTGTCTTCCAAAAAAGCTCTAGCACAGCTGGCTTGTTTGCAGCAGTGTTTTCTAACAAAGCAAAGACTCCTAACACTTTAAATAATTCCATTCTATTTGGCAGTAAGTCACTGCAGTAAAGTTCGAGCAAAAATGTATTATTTCCTCTCCACTACTCAAAAATTGTGTAGCATTTGAACAGAAGAGGTCTTTCTGTATTCTCAAAGGTATGTAAGATGTGCAATGACTAAATCTACGCTTGGATTATTTAACTCACAGGTTCATCTCTTTTCATCCCCTTTCCTTAAGTCAGTATTGTATGCAGATTTAAAACCCAAACAACTAACCAATAAATATGTTTTTGATACTACTCGAATACTTTGCCATTTTTCAAAATTCTGTACAAAAGCATCTCTGAAAACAATATTAGAGAACTGCGACTCAACAGGGAAAAATTATGCAACTCTCTGGATCCCTACTCTGTGAGTGATAGACTTCCACAAATATGAATACAGAATAAGAGCCCTGCTGTTTTCCCATGTTCATTCCCAGATTTCTTTTAATGGTTATATTTTAAAAGTGAACTCCACATTTTTAATACAGTTGCCTTGCTCATGTCATGTATTGTTGTAGATTTGCAGAACCCAGGTGCTGCTTCAGCTGGTGCTTCTTAAAAATACACGCAGGTCTGGAAAGGCTTTCAGAAGCAAAATCCCATTAACTTCAGTAGTGTCTACACCCAGATTCACCAAGATAGTAAGAAGCCAGTGTCCAAATAGAGGAAATGTGTTAACATACTCCTGCTTATCTGAACATTACCTTTCTTGGAGAATGGGAGAGAGACCAAGTCTGTTATTGGCAGGAGAGAGAGCTGTTTATAAGAAGCCGCTAGTTGGAAAACTTCCACAAACCGCTGCCCAAATGCTAATGATTCAAAGATGCAACTTGAACACAAACATCTGAACTCAGAGCGTAGCACAAGTACATCTTGAGGAAATTAGACTAAAATGTCAGTGCACATGAAAGTGCAATAATTTGCCCCCCCAAAAAAATCTGCAAAGGATTCAAAAGGTCCTTTATTCCACAGCGCTGCTACAGTGCAGGATCAAATACTCCCAAGCCCCTTCCTTTAACAGTGTTTGTCTATCATATTTAAAATTAAAACCAAGACCAAATAAACAATCACTGCCAGCAATCTATTGCCATTATCACCTGAAAAGCAGGTAAAGCTGGTAACAGTCCTGAATAGACTTCTCAGTGTCTCCCTCCCAGAAGCTGGCATTACAGGCACCTGATTGAGTAACTGACTGGCATCAATCACATGCTCAATTCTAGGAGCTTTCTGAATAACTTCATACAAAATATTATCACCCTCCTTCTAGTCATGTAGTTCAAAGGGAAGTGCAACATCCTGTCCCTAGGGAGCAGGAACAACCTCATGTGTTAAGACCTGCTGGGGCCAACTGGCTGGAAAGCAGACTTGGCAGTAAAGAACCCAGAGCACTTGACAGACATTAAACTGAAGATGAACCAATGGGCCTCTGAGGCAAAGAAGATTAATGGTATTGTGGGCTGTATTTGGAGGAGTGTTGCCAGCAGGTCAAGGGCTCTGCGCAGCACTGGAGAGACACATGTGGAGTACTGTGTCTAGTTCTGGGCTCCCCACTACAAGAGAGACACGAATATACTGCAGAGAGTCCAGTGAAGGGCCACTAACCACCCTCTGGAGAACCTCTCACATGAGGAAAGGCTGTGACAGCCTAGAGAAACCATGCAGGGATCAAATCAGTGCATACAAAAGCCAATGGGAGGGTGTACTGAAGAGGGAGGGAACCAGCCTCTTTGCAGAGGTGCCCTGTGACAGGACCAGATACAATGGGCACAAACTGAAACACAGGAGATTCCCATGGAACGTCAGGAAAACTGTACTGTGAGGGTGACCAAGCACCGGTACAGAGCCCAGAGAGGCTGTGGAGTCTCGATCCTTGGAGATATTCAAAAGTCATCTGGATACAGTCCTGAGCAACCAGCTCTAGGTTACCCTGCTTAAGCAGTGGGGCTGGACAAGATCATGTCCTGAAGTGGCTTCCAACCCCAAACCCCGTGTGATCTGGTGATACACATTAGAGTTGTACACTGAGGAAGCCGGAAAACCAGGGCTCCTTGAGTAAATGAAAACCAGGGCTCCTTGAGACCTTTTAAAACTGCCAGTACCAGTCTTCCAAAGGAAATGCATTGTGGGATAACAAAGGTGAGTCACAAAGTATTTGTGGTCCCCAGTAGGCATTTGTTCCCTGGCTTATACCAACTACAGTCAAAGGACAACACTAAAACTCCCAGACTCAGGAACATCCAACAGATCTACTGCTGGAAATCCATATTACTTTGCATAGAAATAAATGCTTTGGGGTGTAATTTCCATTCTATACACTTTTACAACAGTTTCATTTGGATGCAACTTCATTTCGTGCTCTTGTCAGTTGGTCATTTCACCCTTAACACTACAGAGCTTGCTCTTCTTACTTGTATAACCATGCTCCAAGTGCTGCGAACTGCAAGGAAGTTACAGGAGTAAACCGTTAAGAGCCTGCTGAATTCTAAAAGGTTTACACCAACTTACTTTTACTGGAAGTAGCTATTTAGTCTTCTTAACAAGACGTGGTTAAGAAAGAAGTGAGGAAGAGGTAAACAGATGTCCCACAGAATCTCTGTAGGAGTATCCACAGAGGTTTACCCACCAGCAGAAACAAGAGATACATGAACTAGTACTCTCAAGACTAGTGACCACAGACAGCTTCTTGTCCTTCTCGCAGAAGAAACTTCTAGACCAGTTCTATGACGGCCCCACAAAGATCTCTGACAGGCCACTGTTAATTCTCAGTTTAAACAGACTGTCAACACACTTGCAGGACACTTTCACTTTCAAAAAAGTCACAAACACCACTACTCATTTTTTCTACAGAGTAGCTGCAGTGTTTATCACCATTCTACACATTACCAGGTGAAACATATTGATCTGAAAGTGGTTACTTTTAGAGAACAACGTTTCTCAAAGTTTTAAAAAAACGCAACCATCTGCCTCATTCCTTTCCATGACATCATTTACAGGTCTAACACCACAGAGCACTGGAATGAGAACCAACAGAAATTACAGAATCAGGTGTTTACCCTCTCTACCTTGAAGGAAGTGAGTAGATACCAACAATTACAGTTAGTCAGCAGTGCTGGGAGTAAACATTTGCACCTAATAATTGCAGCCCATTCTCACTCCCCCTGTTCCTACCCTCAGCAGACAAAATGAGCAGGGTCTGACTGTTGTCTTCCGAAGCTGCCACCACGGGGTCTTGATCCATGGTCCCCAGAGGCAAGGAAGACTCCCACCAGTGGTCTTCAATTCCATTGCAAGACAGGGCATTCATCAAGATGGTATTAAATAGTCTGTTACACAAAACCTCAGCATTCTTAGCCTGTATCCTTCATTCTGGATAGAATTTGGCTGAGGTTATCCAGAAAAGGGCAAGAGCAGCCCATTTCCTGCCTCAGAATCTAATCACTACTTGAATTTTTATAAATCCTTTGAATATTGTTAATTTAAAAGACAAGAATTTACAGTGACAGAGATATATTGTCTAGCGTTTGCTCCAAGAATATCTCTGAAAAATGGCATATTAAGATATGGAACTACATATTCTTCAACTACAGGGCGGATAAAATGTACTTTTATTAATGACAAATGAAGAGCTCAATATTAACACTTTTCTGAAGTTTTCATCACTGTGTAACAACGAGCATATCTGGAAGATGTTGGCTCACAGTCTCTTGCTCTCACATTGCCTACACACACTTTCTCACAAATAAAAAACAACTCATCTCTGAACAACTATTAACACCAGGCACAAAGTTCCTTAATAGTGTTGTCGTGTTGTCTGATCAAGTCAACTGTTACACACCAAAACATGACTGGAAGCTAAGAGAAGGAGTATGAAGAAAGTAAGGGTCACACTGTCTCACTGCTGGTCTCCTGAATCCGGGCTATTACTTCACTTTGGACATCTGTCAACAGAGTCACAGGGAAGTCAGAGAAATGTGCTACCAAAACTGGCCCTAAGAAGTAGGCTTTGCTCCTAGGTGACCTTCAGCAGCAATCCAAGATGACAATACAGTGTTATCCACACCTCCTAAGGAGCGTCAGGAAATGCCTATTACACTGTTATATTCCCTCAGAGGGGGTGTGTGTGGGGGGGGGATCTATGCCTATAGATTCCCCTGACACCTGCCAGTTACCATTTACAAGATTAAATATTGACACCGTTTTTAGTATCTGTGTTTTGTTCTTTACTTATCCCTTGATATTCAAGCCTTACCCTTGTTTGGGTAGGTGAACACTACACTAAACTTCTCCAAATTCCTCCTGCAAGGAATACTCATGGCACTGTGTTCCCTTGCAAGCTCAGAAGATGAGCTGAGCAACCAACGCTGAGAGTAATCCCCTAAAGGCCAAGGGAAGAATCAAGTTTAGTCTCACACTCAAAAAGGCTCGAGCCTCTGCAGGGAGGACTCCATGACAATACTTTACCAGCAATAGAAACACAGGAATTGTAACATTCTATTCTCCTTCCCAGGCTTAACTCAGCAGAAGCAAGCAGAACATGCAATTAAATCAGAAAGGAATCCTTTCTGTCAACTGAAACATCCAAGAGCTGTAGGATTTTAGGTAAAACACTTTCCTTATCCACTTTGCTTGAGTGGGCTCTGCAGCACTGAAAAGCTACTGGGCCAGTATGGGGTAGATGGGTTAAGTGGACTAAAAAGTGATTGCTCCTTAAAAGAAGGAGTTGTACCTCCTGCACAAGGATCCACAGACTTGGTTTACCTCCATGGCATTGTCTCAGAGTGTGCTGGTCTTATCACAAAACACGTGCTGCTTTGGGTGGCAGCTTGAAGAGGAACGGAATTGGTTGGTTGGTTTTAAGCTTTATAGCAAACTGTAAAATGCTCCAAGAACTTCCTTTCTCAAGTAAACTTAAATCTCAGGAAAAAAAAAAAAAAAGATTTGTTCCTCCTCTCAAAAGGTAACACTTGTCTGCATTACAGGTAGGCCTGACAGGAGTTTCACTACACAACAGCAATTTAACAGCCTATATGAAAAGTTTAAAACAAGTCTTCAATAGAAAATGTCATACTGCAGCAATAGTTTTGACATGTTTAGGCAACTGAACAAATTTAAGGATCAGATAAATTATTATCTTTCCTATTTCAGGAACCAGTTCAGAAGAACGATCCTGAACTAATCTCAAACTGCCAACATACCTCTCTTACTCTAGATTTCAATTTCTATTTAATTCAGTTTCTCCCCTTTTCCCAAGTGCCCCTCCTCAACTTCAGTCTTGCAAATATGTGGAACATAATATGCTAAAAGGGAAAAAATGAGAAAAACAACTCCTCCCAAACACCTGCTTCATCTGAACTGTGACTATGAACTATGTAAATTTGAGCAGCCATCTCTTACAGATAAACACAAGGCTAATCTAAAGGTTGTTGTTTCATTTCTTTAAAAAAACAAAAACAAAGATACTCTGAAAAGGCAAACGAGTAAATATAATGGTACACAGTGGTGATTCTGTGAACATAAACAACTTTCCTCTTACAGACCTTCACACACTTCCCCAACACTAACTAACTCATACCAAGTGTTCGTGACTACTAATGAGCAACTACAAACTCAGTTACACTCCCCAAAAATCAACTTATGGGTTCAATTTGCAACTTACGATTCTCAACTCACAAAACGCACCTTCAGTCACTCTCATTGATACCAAGAACTCTCATTAATACAGACAAAAGCAGAATATTACTTGTCTGAGTGGGTCAAGAAAAATGAGTGCTAGCTCATAAATCTCATTTTTCATCCAGTTATTGGTGTATATGGATTCACAGTCTTTATGTTTCTTTTATGTATATAAAAAAAAATGTATCAGCTGGTTAAGTAACAACATGGAATATTCCATCAGTAAATACTGCATCTATAATCACTTATACAAAGCTTAACTATCTTTTATACACTCATCTGTCTTAGTATTTATTTTCCACAGGACCCAAGTGCCTTGAAATACACATATGCTTTAGTCAGCAAGGACTGATGGATGTTGTCCTCCAACAGGGTTGGATACTGAGGAAAAGCAAAGAAAACACACCAAAATGAACTTCTTTTCAACAAACTTTCTAAGGTGCTACTAATTACACTAGAGACTTTATTCTACAGTTGCAAGCTTTGCCTAAAGAGGATAGCAAAACAGTACTTAATAAAATACAGAAATCCAAGTTTTTAAATTACCTCTTTTCCCCCAGCATCTGCAGACAAAGCTAAATGGCTTTCCAAATATCAAAAGCCATCAGATGTAAAATAAGCAAATCTCCCCCTGCCATCATGCAAGCTTCTCCTCATTCTGATATTACAGTATGAAAGCTGTTTTTAAAAAAGTTGTATTTAACAGACAACAATTAACTGGTTTTGTTCAAGCTTCTAGAAGAACTGAACTGGTAAGAGGCTAAATATAGGAAGTTCTAGTTCAAAAGATAGTTGTCACTGCCACAGAATGGAAGTGCTTATACAGCCAAAATAGCAACACTGCCTGTATTATTAACCAAGGTTCTTTTAAAAACATTCAATGACATTTCTACAGTGCTCATTACTATGGCACCTGAAAATGGAGGAGGATTATAAAGCACCCATAATGAAACTACTTATTTCCTGAGAACACTTCAAACTAACAATAGTGAAGAAGAACTGTCTATACTGCTGAAACCTCTCTTACTTATTTGGAAACTGTTGGAGCTGGAGTCTAGATCTAAGTTTTTACAGTTCACAAAGTCTGAGCTTTCATGTTTAGCTTTGCAAATTGTTAACAAAGTCATTTTCAGACGTGAAGTTAGTTTTTGGTTTATTTCAGCAGATGTATTGAACACTTATGGTGCCAATAACGTGTAGGGGGAAAAAGAGCATATCAGGTCAGGATTGCTTAACTCGAGAAAAGCCCATTCTGAATGAAACAGAGGAATAAATACGAGGATTTGACACTAAAAATCTACCAACTCCCTCTCTCCCTGCCCCAAAAGAATAAAAATTAATATCAATATTTTGAAGACTAATGAGAAGTTCAGAGACCTCTTGATTCACTTTAGAAGTAGTAATCCTAAAACAACTGTCCTCAAATTAAAGCAATGGGGGAAAAGAAAAAAAAAAAAGCTAATGTAACAGCAGGAAATATGTTCCTGAAAGTAATACAATAGCTTTGTTTCCATCCTAAACAAAGTTGGTATTAAAAGAAAATATTTGAACCTAATTAGAAAAGCAGAATATGGAACAAAGAAAAGCTGAATTTCTGGGAGTGAATCACCCCTCCCATATATCAGTAGGATCCTGGAGGTTTAGAAGGGGTGGGGAGGGACAGGTAGTTCTGCACTCAAACAGATCAGCTGTTTGTCTGTGGCTGTCAAACAGGCTCTTATCAAAGGTGCAATGACAGACAGTGGAAACAGTGACACAAAATTTTATAAATTACTGGGCACACCTTTCCCCATTTACAAACAGAGCCAAATCCTAAACATTTCATTCAAGTAATTTAGCATTCCACTGCAATAAAAGCTTGTAACAGCCAAGGACATGCTTTTCAAAATCTGAGGACTATGTGACTACAAGCAAACTACCACAAAGAACGTTCAACTGCAAATTTCCTCAAAGCAGCTTACTCGGGATCACGGGCCATGTGCCGGCTCTTACGCTGCAGGAGGAAGGTGGCTCAGTCCTCTTCCACTGGAACTACTTCCAATTTACTAAAGACTGAAAGCAGAAAGGGAAGTTGTTTGCTTATCTATAACCTAACAAGCTTTACTAGCTGAAAATTGCTGAAAATCTCAAATTTCAATGGGATTTAGGTCCCTGACTCTCTTAATTTCCTTTTCCATCAGTGTGGGACTGCAGCATTGCTGGTGACATGCAGAAGGTTGTCCTGAAAGTGCCATAACTGACAATGGGTCACTGTCAGCAGAAGCAGCATCATTACACCCCAAACAACTACTCACATAATTCCAAACTCTAAACCAATAGAAATATTTATTTGTGGTGGTGTTTTTTTAATTATTTTTTTTTTTAGCCCAGTCAAATTAGATTGAAACTTTGATTCAGTACATGATCACGTCTATTAGTTTTAAGATCATCACCCAATAAACACTACAAAGCAAAATTAAAAAGCCTTAATTTAATAAAGAAAAAATTCATGAGGTTTTTTTTGGCAAATCTTTTTTATTGATGACTTGTACAATATTAACATTGTAATAACCTTAAAGAATAAGAGAGAAGCTGCATGTCTCAATCCCAGCTAAGAACTGCCAGAGTGCTGCTTTGCACATCCATGCCTTCTGTGGAAGGCACAAAGTCTCCTCAGGGGTATCATCTCTCCAAGTGAAAAAAATCCATTAGTTCATTAACTTTCCAGCCTTGATGACCTGAATTCAGAAAGCTTCCCTGAACCACAAATGGCCCACCCCTTGCTTACCCAACACTCCATGCAAATCCCACAGGAATTATTTCTGGGTTTTTTCAATTAACCTACAAGTAGCTCAGTATTTCACAATTGTTTAAAAATCAACACTATTTAAAGAGGAAATCAGTGAAATACACACCAACTTATACAGATTGTAAACACATTTCCTGTAGTCATTTCAAAACAAGGAACACAATGAACAACTTGAGGGGGATGAAGGAGGAAAGGGGGATGGTGGGGCTGAAGGACCTTCAGAGGCTTTGGGGGGTTTGTGACAACTCCTCCTCCATAACAACAACTGAGTAACAATTTTAGAACTTGCACAGGAATAAAAAAATAAAATTTTATGGCAGTCAGAGGCCAACAGAGGATAATTTTTTCCCCCTTCAGCTTACTTCAGTGAGGGGAAGGAAGATACACTTAATCAATCACTTACAGATTTACAGATAATCAATACCCCTGCATTCTGACACTAACCTCTCTCTGGGGGGGTTTTGCACCACTGAGCAAACACCATGACTGGATGCAAAGATCAGCAGTGCCTGAAAGACTACAACTAACACTGAAACGACTGCAATAGAAAAAAATTCAGAGCTACATAGGAAATTAAACCCATGTATCTAATATAAAAAACCAAAATGTCCACTCAGATGCTACCAACACTTTTGTTTAGTGTAAAAGTAAAAAGTATTTATTTCAATAAAAATTCTTCACATACAAAATGTAAGACACAATCTATACTCAGACTACACATAGTCTAAGAAATTAACATATGAACATTGTATTTATAATTTTCCCAATTTCGTATCATTCACATGTATAATTACTGTCTTCATTTATGTTTATTACCATTAGCATTAAACAAAAGTTGGCATTTCCACAAATGCATCTCATCCATAACCATAAACAAATAAAGCAAGTTATTTGTGCACATTTTGCATAGTATTATACCTTATTTAAACTACAAGCAAGGCAGTTTCAGCCCTCAAACACTAATTTTACACACAGCTAATTAAAGAATTTAGGCCACTCCATTGCAAACACCATCCAAATGTAAGTGTTTATTACAGTTTTGCCCTCCTTGCTGTACTCAGGTGCTAAATGCACTTTTTTCCTTCCCTAAAATATTAAAAATGTCAATATGAGGGTTCTTTTGTTAAGTTATCTAACACTATTTACTTATGCTGAGATGCCAGTATTTGCACCTTCACAAAAGAGAAATTAGTGATTTTAATATTCTGTTGGCTTTAACTGACCTTCAGAAAAATAAAATAAAATTAAAAGCACATTTGGCCATGCTGTAGTTTTCTGCTACACCACTTTCCTACTCTTTGTTTCTACAAAACCTGACTCAGACTGAAAAACACGAGCTTACTTCTCTAGAGCTGTTCTTCCGCTTGTACAGCTACTAGAAATCAAAGATAAGATCCAGTGATCATATGTACAAGGTCAAGAACCTATTTTAGACCGTAACACAATCACTGTGAGTTTTATGAATGGACTCAATCAAACTATCTTAAGAAAAATCTGTCCCAGTCTATCACAAAATGTTTTCACCACATACAGAGAGACTATCTGACACTGCACATCAGTCATGGGGATGAAAGTTTAAAAGCACCTGCACTAAGACTACCTGCCCTACACATCAAAGCCAAAGGCTTTACAAGACCTGTTTGAAATTCTGAAAAATGGGGTCACTTATGCTGTGTAAACCTGCCCAGAACAGATTAAAGGAAAAATTAATAACTTGTATGGAAAAAAGTCTCTTTTTGTGTTACATACTATAACTGTTCATGTAGAATATTGAAAATTCTTTATCAGTTTTACAGCAACTCTCAAAGTTCTTTTACCTACCACTGCCAGGGAAAAACAGTAATTCCTATTTAATAATGCATTACTGTACAACACAAGAGTGAAGGGATGGAGATGCCTAACAAAGCCACTTGAAAAACCTCAGATTGAATCAGCCAGCAACAAAATCTCAATAGAACACTACTGGCATTAGCTTTACAGTTCTGCACAAAATCAAGCGAATTTCAAATAAAAGCAAGATCCATAAGTGGCAGCACTCTTTCCAGCGCCACACAGAGGCACTTGCTCAAAACTCTAGACCAGGGGGAATGCTGATTGCTCAGAACATAAGACCCAGTTAACATGGAAAAATCAAGAAAAATTGCAACTAAAACCTGAACATCTACAGAACTCAGGAATGCTAATGAGATTAGGTTAGACAAAAACTAAAAGATAGTACGCACAGTATTACAAGAAACCCCAACCAAACAAAAACCCACCTACAACTACTCAAAGAATAGTTGGAATTAGTGCTATCACCTCTTAAAACCTGTAAATGTATTATTAGGACACTCAGGCTGCTCACCACATTTCATTAAAGAAAAAAAAAAAAATCTGTGAAAACTGGAAGGACTTAATAAGATTAACTGTCCAGTAAACAGAAAGTATTTCTATACTTTTCTTAATTTGCACCAAAACAACACTTTCTTCCTTTCAATAAGTTGAAGATAAACAGTGTTTTAGTTTTTTCGGTTTGTTTTATTTCTAGGGTTTAAGCCTAATTTACTAAAATTTTAGCTGTGAATATTAACTTTTCATTACTGTGAACACTACATGGTTTAATAGCTAAGATGCTCTTAGAAATATGTTTGAGAATATAAAGCCATCAAGATTCACAAGCCAACCATGTAAAACATGGAGTTAACTAAGTGATCTAGCAGCACTTGGTGGTTCATATTATTTTATTCAGAGGTGAAAAAGCCTGCAGTAAACCATCCCCAAATTCCACTCCTGTCCCACCCTCCATGCCTCTCCATTCCCTCACCAACACAGCATGAAGGCTCTAGGGGTTATGAGCCAAAGCAGAAATACACGTACTGCTTACATAAGTCGAATGCTTAAAAATTTAACCACAGTTCAACGTTTCTTTTATGGTCTATCTGCTCTAAGATGCTCAAGATGGACAAAATTTACATCAACTTCTGGAACTGATAGATCTACACGTTACAGGTTGAAGCATAAATTTAACAAACCTCATCTTCAACTTGCATCATCAATTCCCCAAGACTCAAAACAAACCACAGCAGCAGTAGGCGCTCCCCGAGAAGAAAAAAAGGCTTCTGCCTACACAAAGCCTAGAACAAGCGGCTGTTGGATCCCAAGAGAAAAGAACACTGGCAATGAAAAGATGAGTCTTAATACCTCCTCATGGAAGAGCTGGAGTTATTTACTTCTAAGTTTATACAACTTTCTTTGAGGAAAAAAATTAAAAAATGGAGTTGAAAGAAAGGAAAGGCTGTTTGCCTTTCTGCACAAGATCGAACAAATTGAGAATTTCCTTGGGCATGAGTATTTCAAATAAAATTAGTCAGTAAAGCTTATATATATATACACATATATATATTTTTAAAGGGCATGTGTAGAATCTCTCCAAGTGCTGTCCAGAATTCATACTGTAACCATGTAACACTGATGCACCAAAATAGTTCTGAGAACTGGCAAAACACTGCTTTGTAGTACTACTCCGGAGAAGACAGACAGCTCTGCAGGACAGCAAAATTACTGAAAGCACTCAAAAAAACCTCTCCAACTATAATTATCAAACCCAATAACCTACATTGGGTCATGCTGGTTTTCAGAAGGATCTGTCCAACCAATTTCATGGTGACACCTGCATTGAGAGAAGAATGAGTTCTTGCAAAAAAGTTCACTCAACGCAGCTTAATGTTTCTTAAATTTTGAAAACAAATTCCCCAAATGCTTTCTGAATTCTCACATACTGTTTATTTCTGTAAGAAGTGTGCTTTTTTTTTTTTTACTTTCTACAACTTTTCTATTAAAGTACATTTAAGGCTACTATCTTCTACTAGCTAACCAGTCACAGCAAAACAGCTCAAATATGCTTGCAAAAAACATGATTTATACATGTTAGATCTCTCTTATGGAAATCACATCTCTCCAAGTTTTAACTGAAAATCTAGCATTCTCTGGCAACACTTTTCACAGATCAAATATATCACCTTAAAATTAGATTTGCTGCAAGCTTGTTTAAGAGCTTTGAAGGTATTCCTCTAGGCTATAGTGATGGGCTCACTGAGAGTTAAGCAGTGAGAGCCAATTTGAGATCCTGAGAGTACCTTAAACTAAACCAGGGAAGAAAACAACCCCCTGCACTTCTCCAAAACAAGAGCAATTAATTCATGTTTTGTAGGAAAATCAAACCTGCATTTCTGTATAATGCACATACCGTGTATTCAGTAGACTACTGCACTCTTCCAAATAAATTAAAAAAACCCCCAACTTACTAACTATAGTCAACTCACATCACAGACAATTACTCAACATTTCAGAAATTATTTTGTTATTTTTAGCATCTGTATTCATATCTGCTGCATGTTTATGAATCTGGAACAACAGGGTTTGAAAACTGCTTAAGAAAAAGGAACCCACAGTCACTCAAAAGCCTTCTTACACTGTTCCATCTCCTGCTTTAACACCACCCTGAATGCTCTCTGGATAGACCTTAGATATGGAACAGCTATATTTTATGAAGGTGTTAAAAGTACCGGAAGTGTTTATTCAAAGTAGCACACTGGAAGTCTTCTATGGTGGTACAGAAGGACACTTAAGCTTAATCTCATGCGTTTGCTCTACTGAGTATACAGTAAACTTTCATAAAAATGTATTTCTATTATACTTCCCAGGGTTGAAATATGTTCCAGTCTGAAGTCTCAGAGAACGCATTCTCATTTGGACTCCTTCTGACGCAAAGACTATCACTGCCTTTGAGTCACGACGAACAAGAGCACACAAGAAAGTTCTTTTAAGTAAGACAGTTTATAAATTAAAAAAAAATGTGTTTCTTTTCCTACTGTGAACAGAAAAATTGGGGAAATATACAGAAAACTGTTTTTCTCAACTACTTTTGATTACTGTACAACCCACTTCAGAAAAACAGTGTACATCATATCACTGTCCTCGAGGTAAGAAAAAGCACCATCACAGCACATACCAGGAGCAAATATTAAGGGACACTTGGGATGGCAGATAACCTATCACCAATTACCAGAAATAATAAAGAAGAAATCTAGAATAAAACTAATTCCAAGGTATTAGGCTCTCTAGGTAGAACACTCCTGGTTTTCCAGTGTTTTGGTCAATTTCTACTTAATTTCCAGTAAGGTAGAAAAAGTGAACTTTAGTAATGTTTGCAAAGTACTATTCCTCCTTTCCTTTAGTTACCGTAAAATATAAGTATGAAAGATACTATAAAAATAAAAAAATATTAAAGAAAAAAACATACATGGAGGAAGTTACCCTAATATTGCTATGCTCCAGGAACATTAACTCTTCAATTTGGCTACTTGTAGCTTAATGTAATAGTAAATAGCTACGTCCCATGCAAGCAGCAAACTAATCTAAAACAGGTAGACCTCCTGAGGAAAGATGATCAATAAGAAGACAAATTGAACCAGCCTACAAAGTCACCTCTGGAAGCACTCTTAATTCAGAACCAAAGAGCAGAACCACCAGATGTGGGATAAAAGAGTGAAGAAGCTGCTGCAGGAATAGCACCTTTTCTAAATATAGACTCTACCCCCCACAAAAATGCACCTTGCTGACATGAATAATCCCCCTGCAGTCACCAGCACCATTCACAGGACCAAAGCTCTATAACCACTCAGGCCTCCCCAAAATTTGCAATAGGATCTTTATATGAACTAAGGCTACTGACAGGTAAACCCCTCCAAATCTCTCAACAAAGTACATGCTTCTTTTCTGTAAACACTTGATCAACAGCATTGTCAACAAAATGTCTTAGAACAGAAAATCTACTGGAGAGAATGCCTGCAAAGTTGCTCTTGACAAGTGTCACTGAACAGCTGTAGGCCTTGATGACTAGTTACTTACTGAATTATTTTAGGGAGGTAACACATCTTTTTTTGAAGTTTTAACCTAGATATTCTTTAAGCAACTGAAAAGAAAGACAATGCTAGTAAAAACAGTTTCAGAAGAAAAAACCTGATTCCAGTGTTTAACTTTATGTAAGAACAGGGCTCCCTTAGAGCATTCTCTGCCTCCCCAAAACAAATTTCATATGCTCATATAAAAAAGTGGTGAAAAACACAAACCTAACTTTATCCCATTGTTAAGTCCGCCTTTGTTGGCTGACTCATAGCTACATATTCACAGTTGGAATACATGGATCTGTTTATCAAACTAAAAGACTGATATCTTTTGGTGCACTTTGTTATAAAACACAAACATTGGGTTTACTATGGTTTATTTTTGTACAGGTTTTCCTGCTACTTGCTAGTAAACCCCTGGCTACACTGCAGCAAGTCTTTTCCTTTATTTCTATAAGCCAACAAGTCTTAACAAAATTGACATCCTTGGAAAAGGCTACTTAAAGAACTAAATGAAATCTGGAGATCAAAAACCTGTCATCAGCTAAAATTTCTAATTTCATAGCCTACTTTTTTCTTTTTACTTTTCCCACTAAATGCAACTGTCAGTGATTAAAAGTAGAGGAAATAGTAAAACAGTGTAACTCAGATTGCCATGATTAAGCTGGCTGCTGAGAATATAAAGAAATCTCTTAATTTCATCAGCAAGAGTTTTGATGAAGCAAATATATTGATATATTCCTTGCCAGTGAAGTGAGATAAACAGGTATGTCCAGTTCCTTTATAAAAGCAAGACACATTAGATCTACACCACTGCCTACTGGGATCAGACATAGCCCTGAGAAGTTAACACTAAACCTTAAAAGCCAGAGACTCAACTAAGTATCTTCTTTTTAACACACACTTCACTGAACACATACACACTTCCTGGCCATGCTCTGGTAGGCTGAAGCTTTTCTGTTTCTCTTGTTCTGCAACACCATTACTCGTGCTGTAGTTGTTACTCTGTTGTAAGCTTTAATTGAAGCAACTGTCAAAACACAGCAAGCGCTACGGCACTTTAAATTACTAATCTGGCTCCTTCCCCTCTGTAACTCAAAGGGAAGGCACGCTCTCGACTCTGCCGAACCTGCAACGAAGTTACCTATGCCTACATGTTTATAGTGGCACCTTCCGAAACAGCTGGCACTGTGCCACCTAAATCTCATAATCATACGACTTATACCTCTTGTACGGAGCGCAGAGCGAAATAAATTTTCTCCAAAAGGACACTCTGCAGAAGACATAAATAAATACTCCCCCCGCCCCCCTTCCCCCTTCCGGGGCTAACTAATTTTGTATATGTAGGCGTATATAACCTTCAGCTCCTTCTGGGAGGCCTTTTCCCTGAAAACAAAGAAACCAGCCCCCCCCCCCCCAAGCCGTACGTGGATTTTCATAATTGATTTGTTTGATGGGGGGGCGATAATCGCGGCGGCCAGCTCCCCCCGCCTCCCACTGGAGGAGCTCCCCCGAGGGGCAGCTCCCGCACCTCTCCCGGGGTGCCGCGGCCGCTGACAGCTCCCCCCGACCCGCTCGCACCCGCC
>VXAY01002359.1:624399-644328 GCA_013399855.1 Oxyruncus cristatus
TTCGTCCCGGCGGTGTGACGGAGCCGTGGCATTGCAGAGTCGCACAGTCATAGAGTCATTGAGGTTCGAACAGACCTTTGGGATCATCCAGTCCAGCCGTCCACTCAGCGCTACCGCTGTAACAGCCCCTAAGCCACTAAACCACGTGACCCAGCGCCAGATCCAGACGCCTCTTACAGAATCACAGAATCGATTATGTNCCGTGGCATTGCAGAGTCGCACAGTCATAGAGTCATTGAGGTTCGAACAGACCTTTGGGATCATCCAGTCCAGCCGTCCACTCAGCGCTACCGCTGTAACAGCCCCTAAGCCACTAAACCACGTGACCCAGCGCCAGATCCAGACGCCTCTTACAGAATCACAGAATCGATTATGTTGGAAAAGACCTCTGAGATCATCGAGTCCAACCTTTGACCTAACACCACCTTATCTAGTAGACCATGGGACTGAGTGCCACATTCAGTCTCAAACACCTCTAGGGACGGTGACTCCACCACCTCCCTGGGCATCCCGTTCCAATGCCCAACCACTTTCCCTGTAAAGAACTTCGTAGAAGTGCCACATCCAGTCTCTTCTTAAACACCTCCAGGGATGACGACTCCACCACCTCTCTGGGCAAACTTTTCCGATGCCCGACCAATACCCCACTTGTCGGACAGGTGTTTTATGAGGTTTAAAGTGCAGGTTTTGGCACCCTGACAGGGAAACCTTAGATGGTCCTCTCAGCTGCAAACGGGGCACGGCCCCAGCCGGGCAGCGCCTGCCCCGTGCCCGGCACCTAGCTGGGCACTGCTGGAAGGGGAACGGCAGACCCTTCCTGTTCCTTGCCCTTGGAAGTCTCCCGGTCCCTGTGACTCATGTCAGCGGCAGGCGGGTCCCGCCGCAGCGTGCCGTGCCGTGTTGCAAGGCAGGTGTATGTATTGGTGCTCCGTGTTTGCAGGGTGCCCTGACGCAAGGCAGGTGTACTTAGTGATGCTCCGTGTCTGTGTTGCAGTGCATGCCTGAGAGATGACGGTGCCACCTGAGGCAACGCTTACATATGCCAGAGTTAAATATAGGTCGTTCAGCGAAGGGCAGTTGCTGTAAAAGGGAAGAATGTTTAGAAAATGTCAGATTCTGCAAGTGAGCAGCATGGCACCTCTGAAAGTTAGGCTGGTCAGCCAGAAAAAAAACTCTAGATCCCAGATGCCAGAGGACTGACTGAAAAGTTAGTGGATTTTGAAAATGAAATCTGGGTCAAAACATGTCTTGCTCAAGATTCCCCGGAGGAAGTGTGTGGCATAGCCAGGAAAAGAATTTCTTTCCGGTGACTCTTAAACTGGACTCTGAATACCAGGGCATCGTGTGATGTACATTTTGCATCCAGCTCCCTCTACCTCCATCATTGCTGTTTTCCTTCAGGCGCCTGTACACCACACATGCCTTCAGGGAACAGATGCAACATACCTTCTCTGAGCTAGTTTACCTTCTGTAACAGTAATGTCACTAGTTTTGTCTCATTGAGGTTTTTTACAAACACTTCCCTTTGGGACGATGCGTGTCCATAAATGACATATTTTTTAATCTCCTGATCAAAATTAAGCACATACGCCTAGAGTAGGTGTTATATAACAGCAACACAATAAACAATGATTGCAACATGACTATGCAATAGGAACCAGTCCTTTTCAAAATTACAGTATAGTCAAAATGCAGATGAAACAAAGATGAGATGAGAAGGGAAAGATTGCTAGTTGTTAATACGAAGAATATGGCTTACACATTGTCTTAATATAATTTCAATGTCATTTTTCCTTCTAAGTACTTCCTTTGCCAAATGAGGACAACCTCTCATGCCAGTATTTTTTCCCATTCCATGACAGTTAGGATCAAGTCATTTCAAAATGTTTAAGTTTGACTCCTGCAAAAACAGTTTGCAGAATTAAAGTAAAAGTCAGTCTGTACTGAAACACAGAGTTTTCGTTTGAAAATGTTACAAGAGCACTTTTCAACAAATTTAGTGCTGTTTCAAAACCCAAAACTTTCCCCACAAACCATTTTTGAGGAACCGGCATTTCTTCTTTCAACAAAGAAGGAAAAGAACAACTTTTACCATACCCTTTAGTGCAGACTGCTCTAGATTAACTTCTCTAATTACTGCTTCTGTGCTTCCTGATACTGGCCTTATGCTACTCTGGACCACCAGCCTCTTGCCTTCCGTTCATCTAGGCTGCTATTAATGCACATTTATATCTTGAAGTGGAAAAGTGCTGACTCACCCTCAGACACTGTTCAGTCTGGCACAAACACCCAACAAAAAAATAAAACTATTCTCCTACCAAGTGATCTCAATTCCCATGTCAAATAGCTTTATTTTACATGTGAGCTTATAGCTACCACACACTAGCACAACTACAATGATAGTTCTAACTTTACTACTAAAAGCAGAATTTGCAGTCTGAGCCTTCTTTTTGTACAGATTTATGATCCAGTGGGTCATATGTGCTATCCACAAATTCCTTTGTAGCTCCTCCTTTCATGTCTGAGGTCTGTTCTGTGACTGTCCGAGGTGGAGACAATCACTACTTTTTTTAGTGCGAATTTTCTGTTTCCATACATAATATACAAAATGAGGTTTCACTAAAAATTAGACTTTGAGCTTACACAGAGAACTAATTTAGATGCTTGTTAAGTGCTTATAATGTTAATTCCAGGTGGGTCCAAGCCAGAAGGAAGACAGGAAGGTGGAGGAGGACAGATTAGCACAGGAAGAGTTATCCACTCTCAGCTTAACTGGGTCATCCCAGCTATCTCCCATACATCTCATGCCATTCTTGTAGTCCAGCCACGAGGTAACGGTTCCTGTGCACAGGAGTGGTCGCCCTTGTGAGAAAGTTCATATCTGTGCATTGCAGCAGCCTTAAACCCACCTGGTACCAACCACAACATGTAGAGTCGTGAAGACCCCTGAAATGACTTGCACTGTGCAGAGAAGAGCGCAGCATTATCCAAAGCAGTCATCTACCATTTGTTTTTATTTTTCCCTGAGGTCCTATCAGTCCTCTGACTTTAGATACTGATGATATCCCTAAATAACAGTGGACATTGCTCAGGTGCCTGCCAATCCACACAGAATACCTCCCTCTGAATGACACGTCACCATCTTTCTGTCAGCAGAAGAAGAATGGTCCTTTACGTTGACATGTGTATCTTGAAGGTTACAGCAAATCTTTAATTATTTAAACAGTGGTTTTATAACCTGATTTATACCTTAATATAAAATCTTAATCACGTGAAAATATACAATCCTCATCATGTGAAGGGCGTCAGAAATTTTAGAAGAATGTAAAGTGCACACGACATTAGAATCAATCTAAATTTACATTTTTATAATCGGGCCCTTAAAAGCTTTAAGAACCTTTAAAAGAACATAGCTCTTGTTTAACTTCCAGAAAAACGTGCTCTATATACCTGAAAGAATATGATTTCAAATGGTGACTTTTTGCTTGATAAGGCTTGATTGTGCTTCACCAAAGCCAGGAATCGTGGGGGTTTTTTTTGGATAACCATCCTTTCCAAGGAATCATACATACATATTTTCAGGCCTTCCTTAAATATTCCCTCACCTCTGCAACTATCAGTGATATTTGCTCACTGAAATACAAAAGCCTTAAACAAAAAAAGTATTTCTATCAGAGCAGGAAACAGAATGACCACATGCTGGTCCTCAGAGCACCTAAATGCCTGACTGCAAACACAAGGGTAAGCATTTCAGGGCTTGAACTCACTGTAAGCCCTCCCCCCAAAAAAGAAGCTAAATAACCTTTGCTTATGTGGTGGGAAAACAGTGAGATCCCTCTCTGTAAAGCCCAGAATTTGGAGGAGAGGGGGGAGGGAGGGGCTTCCACTATTTTTTGAACTTTTTTTTTTTTTTTTGTGAGTGCCTGCATCACTTTGCATATGATGGTTGCTTTCAGATTTGCATGACTGATATGTGACACAGTAACTATATGTATAAGACAGTTCCCTCACTCTCCCATGTTACTGATTTGAGAGATTCAGTAAACAAACCATTCTTTTCATCACAATTCCTGCAACCTGAAGAGATATGTGTATATATACTTTTTTTCCTTTAACAACACAGACATACACACCAGCAAAACAAGCATCCAATGAACCACAGAGTGGCTTTTAATAGATCATATTTAGGATTCTGCCAAAAGCAGAATTTTACTCCAAATCACTGAAAGAAGAAAAAAACCTCGGGACAACCAGATAAATGTATACTTTTAGTGCCTTAATTCCTCCCCTGCAAATCAAAACTAAGTGACTGGTTTGTGTGCAAGTTTCATAGATTTCAACAGGTACAGGGACAACAGGGTCCTGTAAAAAGAGGATCAATGTTCAGAAACATGATTTACAGGACACTGTTACATTTGTCTTTGAAGAAACAGAATAATTTCAAGGCATAGGGATTCACATAATTTCGATCCATTTAGGAACTTTTTTTTTTAGGAAATTTCTTATATGTGCTGGATGAAGAAAAAGCTTGTTTTTATTTTCCTCTGTCACTGCTTCAGAGGATTAGGCAGAGGTATAATTCACTGTAATAAAGCTACCTCAACTTAGGCAGATCTGTAAGTTTGGAATTGTTGTTTTGTTTTGGGTTTTTTCCTCATTTCTTCCTTCTGTGGAAATAACACACATACCATTTTATTTACTTTAAAAAGGAGCATAGTTAGGTTTTATTTTTTGTTTGGTTTGGGGTCTTTTTTGACATGTTGGAGGCAGTAGGGGTGCCTAAGAGGCCTGGAGGTGCAGTGAAAGGCAAGACAAGAAGGAAAACAAGCAGCATCAAGTTATTTGCTTGCTCCCTCATGGAAACTTGTTGCCTGGAACATGTGGCTGGGATGTGTTTAAATTTAATTTCTGTTGCATTGAAATGCCACCACAAACAGAGTGAATGCTAAAATATGACAGTCTAAACAGCTCAACAGCTTCAAAATTAAACCAGACTAAATTACTTTCAAGTATTTTTTGCGAGCAGGAAGAAAAAGAGATGTTGAGGTACTGTCTCAACACTATTATCTCTATTACTGACCTGACTCACAGACAAAACCCTTGCTGATGGGCACAGCCTAACCCAGGCTCTCCTCAGAGCTCTGTATCGCTTTCCATCCCACCAGCCAACCCAACAGCAGGCTCCACCACCACCGGTTGCACAAGATCTGCCTCCAGCACCAGCAGACTCAGAGTGGACTGTTTACAGGCAGCGTGCTGAGGACTGGCAGGAGAGACGATGAGGTTGCTGTAATGAGCACATCATGTAGTGGCACATTTCAAAAACAGGTCTAACCAGACAATGCACATAATAACCAAAATTAATGCTGTCCAACCAGCACTGGCTTCCCTTTCAGTACCTGACCCACTTCAAGATTGTTGGAATAATACTGAAGTTCTTAACAAAGTCAAGCTTCAGTTCAAGTGCAAACTCACATCTCTAATGTGTCTTTGACAGCAACCTTGCACAACGTGACTGCAAAAGACACAAGCAATGGCCTGTAATTCACCAGCACTGCAGCTTCTCTTATGGCAGCAACTGCTGTAAGAACTGTATCATCAGCTTTTTTCACACCCTGCCTTGGTCTCTGTCAAACAGGGACTAGCCCTGTAGCAACCTGTGACCTCACTACACTGTGACTGCTACAACAGGGGAGGCTCTCACATCAAGAACAGGCAGACTCTTAGGCTACAGCCCCATTTTCTAGCTGTGAAACCACTGCTTCACTGTTAAGTGGAGAGTTTAAACAGGTTTCAGTAGTGTGACAGGAGATTTGCCTGGAAGAAACCTTTTGTTCAAGGCTCTCATTAGAAAAAAAAAAAAAAATCATGCTACAATAGTTGTAACCAACAGTGAAAGCTGCAGTGTGTGGTTAGACAAATGGTTCAGGTTCAGAAGTTTTTTAATCACATCACAACAACCTGCTTTTTGAGGTGAACACGTGGGTACATATTGTGTCAGAAGACAACCTCAAAGAGCCAGATGCTTCAAAATACTCAAGGCAAATTTTCAGGAGAAAAACAAAAATAGTTTCTTGCACAAAGCATGGAAGAAAATACTGTGCACCGACCCAAGTAAAACCTGAAACACTGCACCAGTACCATAATATTATACCAACACCTACCAAAAGATTAGTGTTGTTTGGTAACCCAAAAGGTTAGGGGTGACCTGGTCTTGATGTATAAAGCACCCACACAGGAAAGTGGTTTCTAAGAGTAGTGCCATTTAAATCAAGTAGGAAAAGACAGCCCAACAAATTGGTTGGAAACTGAAGCAAGATCAAAAACAATGCAGCACCAAAGATAATTATTCCTTACAACTATTTATCTACATATGTGACAGATCCTTCATTATTCAACTTGTCAAATGAAGCTTACTAACTTGCTAAATATCAACTCAGAGTCCAAATGGGGTGTGTTTATTCAGGACTAGCCAGTAATGCCGTGTTCTTCCAGAAGCTCTGGATTTACTGAGCACTCACTTCAGTAGCAGTACCATCAGCAGCTCTTGGCACCATCTGCAGATGTGGGCGGGTAATGTAGCCTCTAGGGAGCATTCACCTGCTGCTTTGCTGTGGCACACACAATGCTGGTGGAGAATGTCTGAGACAGCTGACAGATTTTTATTCTTATGAGATCTAGTGTCTTACTACCAATCCAGTTTCCGTGAGACTGGAGGAAGTTGCTTTGATGATTGAGGGAGAAACACATTTCACATTTTTCATGGTTACACTCACCAGAGATTACTTTATTTGTGGCTGTTAGTGACTTTCACGCCTCAGCTATTCTGACGTTTCCTGTTTGCTGAGTGACAGAGAACTGCTTGCCTTGCATACTTAAAATGCACGTATGTTTTGGCCTTTTCACATCCAAGTAAAAACTCTAGGTTTCCCACATTGGAGTTTTTTTCTTCTAGAATACATGCATTGCTTCAAAAAATTACTTCTGCACACGACAAGTCTCTAGCCAGATGTAGTTTGCATCCTTTCTAGGTCCTTTACACTGGAGATAGAAAGCCTTGCACAGCACAGTGACTAATCTTCAGTCTCGGGTCAGGTATTTAGTGGAGAAGCAGCTGTGCCAGTTATAGATGTGACCAACATCCAGGCATTTGTCATCGCTCCACAGCAGCTGTACAGTCAGCCCCATGGCAGAGTATAAAGGGCTCTATAAAAAAATAGGTGCTTAAATTCCAGTGGAATGTCAGGTGGGTAAACTCACATCAGTCCTACCAGCACTTACTAACTAACCTGCTGCCTCTGCACTGAAACACATGATGAGTGCCCAGATGATTTATTCTGACATCTAAGCGGTACCAGGAAAAGGGTAATTTCCAGTTTATGGCTGGGAATGGACATCTTCAAGTGCCACAAAGCCATTTCTACAATGACCATGTGACTGTAGCCTCAGAAAACAGTCATTATTTTACAGACAGCTGGTAAACATCCTCTTCCAGACCTGGTTCTGCAGGCTAAAGATGCCAGGCATCTGGAATGGACATTCCCAGAAACCAAGGCTCTCCCTCTAGCTCACTAAATTATAATTGTTCTACTGTTTTCCTAATCTGCCTGAGACAAAGCATACCGGTCAGTGCAAGCCTGCCTTTGTCAGCTGCTTGATCTGACCCAGCAGAACTTGACTGAAACAGAGTAGTGTGCATTTATTCCCTGGATACACCTTTTTGGCAGAGTTGTGCAGTTGGTAATTCCTGGCTATGCTGAAAATGCAAAAACAGAGGTAGAGGGAGCAAGACTTTCAGCAGTCAAAGGGGTTTGCAAAATGGTAATGGCACTTGACTACCAAGTAGTCAGGCAAGTTGCAAAGTACAAGTGCCCATTTTTTTTAGTTCTGCTTAAAAAATGTGAAACATCCATGAAAAACACAACTGTCCTTCAGCCTTAAAACAGGTCTCAACTCACCAGGTTGAGATGCAAAAAGTGATCTTTTAACAGATTTTATACCATGACAGTAAATTCAGGCAAGATGCCTCTTTAAACCATGAGATTATTGCTTTACTACTATTATCTTTACTACACTGTTATCTAAAAGCCAACAGGTACTTGCATCTAGCACTAGACAAGCACAAAAAAATAAATACAAGGCTTGCAAATGATGCAGGTAAGGCAGGTTATGGTGAAGGTGTGGTGGGAAGGAAGGCGTGTTTTCATGGTTCTTGGACTTTCAGTCTGAAAGGTGACCTAAAGCAAATGAGGGAAAACCCCAAAAAGATCACATGCCAGATATCATGAACCTGGTGTGAACATTCATGAGAACCCCTATGTATGGATATGTCTCTGGGAGTCCAGTGGGCTTGGCAAAGCAGGCGCACGTGTGCTGAGCTTGGCTTTTTGAACAGTCATGACAGGGGTACAAGGTAAAAACAAACTCTTGGTGCCAATGAGTTATTTGTTTGACCCTCAGGAAATACGTAAATAAATAATGTCCTTGGTGAGAGGATAATAACTGGCAGCACAGACCCACTCCCACGAAATGGCTACAGTTTCTCAAGACATTAAAAGAGAAAATGCAGAAAAAACACATGGAGGAAGAGCTACATACACTGGAATAAAAATCTTTATGCAAGACCATTTTCCCAGGATGGATGTATCAGCTGTATGGCAAAACCTTCCTAAGAAAAGTTCATTGTTACAGATGTACTTTACACAAGCCTGCTGTGCTGACAAAAACAAACACAAAAAACAAACGGGAAAAGAGTGACACCTTTTCCAAGTGATACTCATGTTGGCAAGCACATTCCTTCGTGCCTCTCTCTGACCCAAATTCTTTCTAGGGATTGAAATCAGCTGTGGCCAGATCTTAAGGTTTATTTGGCTCCAGCTACATGGCTAGGGGATGTTTTATTCATGCCATTACTAAAATCACTACTTCCATTTAAAATGCTGTCAGACAGCCTGCAGATTCTGCCCATATAGCACAAGCCAAGCAATATTCTTCAAATGAGCTGCATTGCACATAGCACTCTTGAAAATCAATTTTTATTGCACATACCATTGATATTTCTTAATTTGAGCAAACAGCAAATTCAATACCACTGTAAAAAAAAAATCTGAATCTGTAAAACACTTCTGTTTCAATAAGGAGAGAGAATACTAGTAATAATTTTAAGATAGGCAATAAGAAATATTTCTGGAATATGATTATCTTCTTCTCAGTTCAATGGGATCCTGCCATTGTCTATCTGTGAATGGAGGAATAAAAGAAAAAAAAAATCCTACAAATTGATTAACTATAATCTACCTCACCAGCTTTTTTGGTTCTTCTAACTGAGAAATTATAACAACTAGGCATAGCTAGGTGTTATTATCAGAAACCTTTTGCATTCTGTAATATAGATTCAGTTATATGCTTCATTATTTTGTATTGGTTTAATGAGTGTAGTACAGAAAAAAACCCAAACCAAAACAAAAAAAGAGGTGAAAATACCAAACAAACAAAATATTCTGGCATTTTTCAAATTTTACAGTTTTAGTTTTTGGTCAATACTGCTTCAAATTTCCTTCCATTTTACTTTAAAGGCCACTATAAGGAATATTTCTGACGTCTCCAGTAGCAGGACAACTGCATGCATGCACATTTATTGGAAACACTTCCCACTCATTTGCCTGTGAGAAGAGTTTATCTCTAAAGCTCCAGCCCCTGTTCCCTGAGTCACTGGCAAACATTTCCTCCAAGTTGAAGAGGGGCAGCAGCAGGACCAGTCCCCTGCTGGAAGGGCTGTTGGAGGAGCTCCAGGACAGCAGCATCCATGGTCACTGACTCGCTGACACCCCTCACCTTGAGTCCTCACGGTGGGATGCAATGGCAGAGGGGTCCAGCTCCACTGTCTCCCAGCAGCAACTCAGCAGAGGAAGGGCCACCTTCACCTTCCCTTGGCCCTCTGCAAAGATATACAAAGGTACTGAGTAGGATTTTTTTTTTCCTTTCATTTTCTTGAACATAATCTTTGATCTGTGCACCCAGAGCTCCCCCCAAAAAGGCTGGTGTTCTTTTGTGACCTTGCCATCAATCCACATGCCTTTAAGAAGGCTTTTAATTAACTTGCAAGGGTTTGGGTTCACCTCAGGTAAAGACCTTCAAGAATTCTCCCCCTCAAAGACTTCCAATTTTTTAAATCAAGTAGGCATCTTAGCAGAACAGGAATTTAACAAACGTGTGCATTACTGAAGTGCACGTGGGATGAATGTGAACTGCAAACCTTGTTTCCAGTACCAGATTGTTCAGGAAAACAGAAATAAATAAATTCTAGGGTTGTCCTGAGGTGTTTTGGAGATAGCAGGAGCAACACTTGTGCTATTTTAGCCATTTTGTTGTTGAAATGTTATCACGGTTTAGCAACTCCTAGATAACAGGCAACAGTTCAGCAAACCTCTCTTAGTTTGCAGATTTCTTAAAACCAGGAATGCCAAAGAATTTTCTTCTGACAAATTAGGCAAAGTCAGCCAAATGGAAAGGTGTAAATCCTGTCCTCTTCTGTCCCCAGTGTCTCTTGCCGTTCCCAGGGCCTGGCAGAGATGGAAGCTGCCTGCTATTAGCAACTGTAAAGAGCAGGAGGCATAATGCCAGCTTCTAAATTAAACAAACAAAAATCCTTTTCTTGTTAGCTTTTAAAGACATGTATATTTCTTTCACACCTAGTGCTCAATACATGATCTTATTTAAGTGAGTAGTTGGAAGAGTACCAACAACTTATACATACTTACATTGGCAAAAAAACCCCATGCATTCTTTATGAACCCCAGGATTTATGAAGACATCCCCCACTCCATCTCCAGGCCAGCTGGACT
This sequence comes from Oxyruncus cristatus, assembly GCA_013399855.1. Classification (NCBI taxonomy): domain Eukaryota; kingdom Metazoa; phylum Chordata; class Aves; order Passeriformes; family Cotingidae; genus Oxyruncus; species Oxyruncus cristatus. Next base: position 635,244 of record VXAY01002359.1, read on the forward strand.
ATTAGGAGTTGGGATGATTTTTGACCTGAGTGGAAAGTCCTAAAAATCATTTCATAAGCCCCATCAATCAGCCCAATGCTGGGCCAGTGGCCACAGCAGAAACACGTCTAAAGAATTTTTTGATTAGTTAAAACGGTGATTAATTTAATTGTAGATTTTCACTCAGAGAGAGTGGCGTGTGTTTGGGGTTGTTCTGTTTTGTTTTGTTGGGTTTTTTTAAATTTAATTTCTATCTAATGCTGCTTTCACATTTCAGAACTACTCTGACTTCAAGGATTTATCCCAATTAAAAGACATCCCTTATCCAAATACATCTGTTACTCTTAATAAGAGTATTACTTAATACTTGTATTCCAAACACTTTTTCACCATGGTGAGAGAACACATATACAAATGCACTTCTGAAAGGGAGAGAATTGACTAAAAGTGACTTGTTTACTGGAGTTTTGTGTGATGGTAGGTCATATACAGGAGTGTGGTATTACTTACCAGACACACTTGGGTCCCACTAAATACAGTGCTGGGCTGTTGAAAGAGTGACATGCAGTGCTTACTAACAAGAAAACATGTATAGCTGCCTATGAGAAGAAATCCTATGATATTCCAGAGTTGTTTTTTTTTTCCTACAGCTTCCCGGTTGTAAGAAAGCAGCCAGAAACAAGAGAGGTGCATCAAAGGCTGGCTCAGCATACCTTTTGCCAAACTCCTAAAAAACTGGTATGATCTGAAGAGGGCTAAATAGCTGAAAAAAACATGTGATGAAACAGGTGCAATTCTTTACATAGGGAACAACATTAATTTTCTAGTCACATGTTTTCAGAGCCCAAAGCATTAACACTTTCTATCTCTCGCGCTGTGTCCTCTTCCACTTCTCTTTTTCCTAGATATTCATCACCAAAAAATCCCCAAGCGAACCAGCCTTCCCTGCATAGAAAGCCACACCACACCAATCCGTCCTGTACATAACTCTGCCAAGCTCTTTCCATGCATGTCAGCATTATTTTTAGAATTTTTCCTTGTTGTTGAAGCTCTTTGCACCAGCCTATGGGATTCCCTGCTCCTGGGCAAGCTGCCCCAGCCATCCAGGTCTGTGAAGCTGCAGCAGCACTGAATGCAAACCAGAGCAAGGCAGGAGGCTCTCCTTGCTGCAAAGGTGTTACTGTGCCAGATGTCTTACTTTAAAAAAAAATATATATGTGTACATACACACACCCCCCTACATATACATGTATGTATATATTTATTCTCAGTAGGGAGTTTCATTTTGCTTACCAACAATACATAGCTTAAGAACTACCTCCTCATTCATACATATTACTGAGACATACCTTGAGGAGGCCTTCTAAACCTGAAAGTTCAACATTTAATTAAAAATTAACTTGCCTTTCAGGCCTACTTGCACATGAAATCCATTGGAGCCCAGTTGCTGCATGTGGTGAGGTGCTGCCAAGCTGGCTCTCAAATGCACACAGTGCTTGATCAGACTCAACTGCTGACAGGAGCTTCATCCAAGGTCTTGTATCTGCAGCCATGAGAAAAAAAGATGTCTACTTTAGGTTGGTAGGAACTTAACCATTAGAGCAGAATTTTTACTCACAGTGTTTTCTTCTCAGTATTACACAGTGGGTGGAATACAGAGGATTTTGATCTGAAGATCTGTGGCAATGGCAGAAATTTTCATTCAAGGATTTCCCAGGCCTACAAGAATGACTTGGCTTGGAGGATTCTGTGTCCAAACACAGAGATTACCCAATACAATTGGTACTTTACTGGTGCTCATTAGCCCTAGTCCTATGAATCAAGAGCTCTGTTGGGTAATCTTAATTATAGTTTGGTGACATGCATGGATTCAAAAGATTCTTCAGGATTAATCTTAGTACAAAGTGGTACTGGATGGCTATTCAAGAGCTCTGCATCATTTTCCCTTTTTAAAAGATTGTGCAAGGAAATATTTGCAATGTACAAGAAGACACAGGAATTACAGGAACAATCCTTAACACTGGATGGATTTTCAGACAGTGATTCCATAAGCAGTACTAGTCAGAAGAGCCCAAAGATCAGGGAGCCTGCATGACAGCGGTGACCTTGCTGCTCGGGGCCAGTCAGTGTTTTGGCATCGGAATATCCCATTGCTATTCCCATCTCTTTTCTCCAGAGCATGAGAACCAAAGCATATAGCTGAGGATGTTAGCCAACATTAGAAAAACAGCCTCAAAAGGTAATCTTAATATTTCTTATTCAATTAAAAATTCTCTCCCTTTAGGCATGGAAGCAGGCAATGATATCTTCTCTTTAATCCCATTGAAGGGATCGCTCTTTCATGTGAGAAAAGAGGTGTTGCCTGCGAACCCCAGCAAGCTCCACACATAAAACTGCATTAGAAATTTTGGTAGCTGGATGTTGCCAAAGGGCAAAACAAGGAATGAAGCTGTTGGCTTACGGGCAGCAAATGGAAGTCTGGTAAGCAGCGGAAGCCCATGTAACTCGGAGTCTGACCAATCCTTTGAAAGATTTGTTGTTATGGATCTGGGCTGGCTTTACCTGTGATGTTCCCTCCTGCATCTCTGCTTTCATCTGTGGTTCAGATTATAGTAACTAGCCCATACATGTTACTGGACAGCAGGATTATTGTTGTTTTTGATGTATTACACCATCAGGCAAGCTGTTGGGACAGAACAGCTGTACAAGTTGGAGCTAGCCTCCTCCCAATTAGCTGCTTGGTTGTTCTGCTTCTCAGTTAGAAACTCACATCTCTCCAGCTTTGCATTTGTACTTGCTTATTTCGGCTAACAAAAGAGGATCCAGAGCACGGATCTGATGGTCAGCGGCTCTGGAGTTACATGCTGGACCATCTCCTCTATTTCCCATTGCGCTTCTGTTTTCCCCTGGGAAAATGTGGACATCCTCCGAAGGGATTCTCCAGGGAAACAGCCACTCCCCCATCGCACAATGCAGCTGCCCCCCAAGTACAAATGTCTGGCTAGTCAGGTGTTGGTTAGATCATCAGCAACACCTCCAGTTTCGAGAGGAGAGATCAAAAAGGAGATTGTAGTTGTAGCCAGAGACACAGGAAACACACGGCTACCTCCAACTACCTCTAACTACTTGCTATCAGCTAGTCTGTATCTCAGTTTCTTATCCCAGCAGCTCACCCTATACCACAGACGGGTGGGTCACTTTAATTCTCCAGTTAAGCCCTCACCCCTTGTACAGCCCATTACAAAAAATAAAGCTGCTCTAACAGTTAAAAAGCACCTATCACCTTGCTCACTCCTGATCACAGCATTTCTCCCTGCACAGGAGGAATAGGAACCTTCATCCCACTGTGCCTCTGAAGACCAATGGGCACACACTGGGCACAGAAGCAATCATTTTGTGCCTTCAGTCTTCCTCTTCCTTTTGCTTCACTAGAATCTAAATTTCTTCCTTAGAACTCTCGTTCTTTTAACTCATCAGCCATCATGCCTTAAACATTTATAAACTCCTGGTTAAGAGCCTTTCTACTTGACAAATCAACAGTTTCCTTAGAGTTCCTTAGCTGCCTCTCTCAGCCCTTTGCACCTCTCCTGTATTACCATAACAGATTTCCACCTAAATTTTCCAGCAGAGTTCACTACTCCCTATTAAGGACTCCCTACTTACCTTCAAACTTTACTTCCCTTGCTTAAGCAAGGAAATTTTTTTTGTGCTCTTCCTCCTCTTCCCAAAGTGCATCGCAGCTGAAGCTCTGGTCCAATTTGTCTTGGGGATCATGGGAGCTGTAGTCCTGCGAAAACTCAGACCTAAAGCTGTAATGACAAAAAAGGATTTTAAACTTCACCTTTGCACAGAATGGATCCAGGTATTTTTCAGTCAAAGTTATTACATGGGATATAGCTCACAGATTCAGATGAAACGAGGAAAGCTAGAGTAAACATGTGTTTGCTGATAATGATGTGTGAAATCTAAGCATGCTGTGTAATTAGTACTGTTCCAAAATATTACTTGGAGGAGTAAAAGCAACAAGGAAGCTGAATGTTACATCTGAAGCACCAAGAGAGAATCAGTGGTAGGTGGTTTGTGGGGAAAGGGTAGCCAAGGATAAAGCTCACTGGAAGACAGAGCTGTTTCATTGGAACAAGGCTGGATGTGATGAAGGCTGGGGCATAAAGTTAAGTAAAAGCATAACATATTCAATAAGATTTGCAATTTAATAGTTACAGGTCTTAATACCTGCAGCCACAGGAAACCTGAGTCTGCCTCTTAAGCACAAACCCCCAGATATTTAATATGAAGTGATGGATAATAGCTGGATTATCATTTCCAAAACTAAAGGAGCAACAACTCACAATGTAAAAGCCAAATAAAGCTAGAGCCAGCATTCACCATTTGCTGCTTTGACATTATCAGGGATGTGCTGCTGAGTTGCTTTGGGTTCTTAAACTGGGCCCTTGGAGTTTTCTGAGTTGCACAGAAGATGACAGGTGACATGAATATTATGGGAAAGGCCCTCTCTTTAAAGCACAGGGGAGGGACTCTGCTGGGATGGAAGGGAAATATACTTCAGGCTCTCGGATACAACCTTGTTTAACAGCATGGCCTGCACTGGCTGATACTGTGCTATTTTTTCATTTGACACAAACACCTTAACGTTTGCAGTTACTTTTCCAAAGGAACAAGATGCCAGAAAGTGACTAAACAGTTCCATATGCTAATATGTTCGAGCTACATGGCTCGGAATACAATACAGATGCCATGCACAGCACCAAAGATTGATGAGCCTTGGCTTTTACCCATTTTGCATTATTCTTGACTGCATTCTTGCAGTCTCCTGGATAACTGTGCTGTCTGTGAGCTGCAGCAGGAACGAGCCTGGCCCAGGCAGTTGAGACAAATGATTCTTTGTAGCTCATTGCAATGATGTTAAAGCTGGAACGAATTTCATTAACGAGCAATCAGAGGGGGAAAATACCAGTAATGAGCAGTTTTCTCTGTAGAAAGCAAAGATATTGGATTCTAGATCTTGAAAATAAGTAGCAATACAAGAGGCAAGCTGAAGAAAACACCCAGGGGAACATGCACCAAGACTTTAACCAGAAAGTTTCACGCAAATGTAGCTCCAGGGCCAGTTTCTCCTTTGCATGATATATATTCATGGCCGCAGCCCTGACTCCCCCAGCTCCGAGGAGTCCCTGGGAAGGGAAGCGTCAGGGTGGATCACGCACAGGGAGAGCAGAGCTCCATGGCAGCACACGTGGAAAGCCGGGGGAGAGGGAACTATGCCAAAGACGATCCAGCTCTCAGAGCAAATCCTTCATTTCTTCAGTTCCATCCCCAGCAGTGTGCTGTGAATAAGTTTTGGACCTGAGCTGGTAACTTTTCCCATCAGTTTGGCAAAACTGATTAAATGTTATTGACCTGGCCTCTCATCTCCAGCTCAGCTTAACAGATAGCAGAGGAGCTGGGGTTTTGAAAGCTTTCTTGAGGGTAAAGCCTGTCCTAGTGCAGCTTCACTGCTGTTGAGTTAGTCTAAATTGATGTTATTTAAGTTTTGCCCAGGGTCTTTAATAAGAATTCAAATATAACTTTTGGGGGTTTAAACATGTATTTTGAAAATTGGAGCCATCCAAACTATGCAGGACAGAACATCTCCTGTGTTTATTTTTATTCCTAATCTAGACTCTGCATCAGCTGTCTTCATGGTTTGGTAGCGTGAAGTACTGGAAGCCTAGCAAAATATATATATATATATATAAAACTTCCTTTTTGGTTCCCATCGGTAGAAGGACAGATTATTTTCCCCTTTGAGTCTCTAAAAAGGCACTGTGCAGGCTAATTCAAGACAAATGTGAACACATGATATCTGAACAACGGATGTAAGGCTCTGTTTGAAGGAAGTATGCTGAGAAGGCCTGCGTCCTTAGGGGTCTTCTGTAGGAGAGAGCGCTGGCAACCACTTGGAGAAAGGATTCTGTTACTGCTGTGGTATTTTGGGCTGCAGACTGCAATGTTTAGAATGTGCTCTGCTCAGACAGTTATGGGAGCAGCCCCTCCACCATGGCAACTAACATATGGCTTTGTGCTGTTTATAATGATCACACAACAGGGGGAAACAGCAGAAAAAGGAGGATGGCCTTGCATACACAGACCATGACAGCCCATGACTGCATTCTCCAAGGCTGCAACCAGAAGCTATAAATTGCTATATTGCATATTTTCACTTCTCATCTAATTGAAAAAGCAGTGTATACAGTTTTGCAGATGGCCCATTTATTTTGCTGAACTACCCAGAGCTCAAGGATGCTGTTTAGAACTAGCTGGGTACAAGCACAACAAAAGGCCAGGGGAAATGGGATCTTGATATGATTAATTGTCAGGTATGGATGAGTATCTTTTTTTTGCAAGGCCGCAGCACTACCCTTCTGCATTAATGAATCTTTTGCCACAAAGGCAGAAAAAATATAAGGCACACTTGGTCACAAACTGCCAGGAAGTTTGCAGAGTTTTACAGCACCACAGTCCTTAGCCTGTTGTTTGGACATCCTTCCTCAGCACTGGATGCTGAGTGGGTTATGGGAGGAAGGATAGGCTGTGTGCAGGTGAAGCCCATGGAGGACTTCTCAGCCATACTGAATCTGAAGGTACCATGTGCCCTCACAAGAGGAGAGGGACCAGGGAAATTCCAGCACGCAGTTCTCTCTGAACCTATTCCCATCCACCCCATATGCCTTGGGAAGCAAGAAACTCTCTGAAACTAAAGCCATCCTGCTCCAGCCTCTCCTTTAAATACCCAAATATACCTGCTCTGCTGCAGCAGGTAGCAATGTGTGTCAATGCAACGTGTGACTGCAACAAGGTCCAGTATAGTCTGAGTGCACTGTGCCAAGGGAGACCACAAACACCATCACCAGAGCACAGCAACAGATTGGAAAGGGGAGTATTGTTGTCTCCATTTTACACAGAGTGGGCTGAGATACAGAAACATGTTGGGTGTTCTCTCTTTGGTTCAAAACTGGTAATTACACACAGAGATAGCTGCTGATCTCAAAATTCTAGGAAGTATTCCATTATGCGAAAGGAATAAAGAATTTTTAAAGAGTCACACCAGAAGTGTATTACGATTTTTTTTCTTGCTTGCTTTCTGTTCTTTTACTTGGAAGACTTCTGTTTTCCACCTAGAGATGACAGAGGCAGCCAAGGGCACATCAAGGACCATGGACTATGAGGAGTGAGCAGCCTAATAATGCACACAAACAATCCTTGCTCAAAGATTCTTTATCCAAATTTCTCTCATGACGACAAAAAGACCTGAAAATATAACAGGATCAATTCACTAACCAAAACCAATAACAAATTCAATTCCAGTATGAACAACCTTGTGCAATACAGATATAGCTTACAGGTACTAATGTACATTTTGAATAGCTTATCCAAATTGCATCTCCAAACCTTTTTCATAGCTGCTAATCTTTGTTATTAAAATCACTGGATTGCTTATTTAGGTGTCATGCATACAATAAGAAAAACAAAAGTACTAGAAAAATACTAAAGTACTAGAAGAGAAGATAGTAATTCTTATATACAGTAATACAGTAATTCTTACTGTAATTGCAAATCCCACCAGTGACTCAGAGTTTATAAACTTGAAAATTACTTTTATTTATGCATAATAGAAATTAATTAATACATTGAGGGCAATAAGCATACCCGTAGGATTCTTAGATGATGTGGTGTTTATTCCCCTTGGGTACTGCCAGCCAGGTGAGCGATGGGGACGGCACTGCGGGTCCGGGACCACCTCTTGCTCTGCAGCAGGTGTGGGTGCTCCTTAGAACCACTGTAGGGACAGAAAACCAGGAGACAGGTCATCTGTTGTAGCTCCGACAGGTGTATGTTTAAATAAATATTTGACATTGTCCAGGAAGTACAGAGGGATTTGTGTATATGCTTCTGTGCTAAACTAGTCCTCTACACTCAGCTGTGGGAATACAACAGGGCACAGACTTTTGTTAGTTCTCTTCTGCTGGGCCTGGCTGCAGCCAGGCTTTGGCTAAAGAGACAGCTTTTGAGAAGAGACCTGGTTCATTATCAGTGAGGTCACAGGAATCGCCACACCAAGAGAAAAACTCTCCCTGCCAGACTGGCACAGAGCCCTGGCTCAGTACACAGTCCCCTGTAGCGTCCCACAGCCCCTGCACCAAACAGCAGAGGAGGTGGCTTCATGGGGCTTCCACCACCCACAGGGCTGCCTGTGCCAGTCAGGCTGACAGGACAGAAACTCATCAAGGGGAGAGGGTTTTCCCCCAAACTGTTCTTCATTGTGTCCTCTCAGGACCCACGCTCAAAAGTGACCTACAAATAATTCTTCCAAAAATAAACCTAGGACATGAGGTAACTCTGCCAAGCCCTAAACCCCATGAATTCATTGCACCTAACACCAATCACTGTGTTCCTGTTAACATCTCTGCTGCTGTCCTTTCCTCTTGGACAGGCTGGGCAGCTGCAGTCACAGCCTGGATGATGGCAGTCACACGCACGGAGCTTCACCTCCTTCTTCTTGTCAGGCCTAAGTTAGCAACGCAAGGCTCTGTCGAATGGAAGGTGCTGCTTCTTCCTACGAACCTCCTGTCCTTGGGCAATGGTGCCTATTGCCTCCCCCATTGCTGCTCCTGCTCTGCTACAGCAGTCCTAAGAAAGCCTTGGCAAGAAACCTCCTCTGCTCCTTTCACTCTCCCGGCTCCTTTCCCCAGAGGGATCTCAGGAGGTTGGGACCAGGTGATCCAGCCGGGTCTGATCGCACCACATCCTGGCAGGGCGCGCTGCATCCTCCAGCAGCGGGAACCGGGATGGGGGAACAGCCGTGACCTGCCGTCGTGCCGGCGATGTCACGGCACCGGGATGCTTCTCGGCAGCGCTCGGAATTCCTGACACACCGGCAGCTGCGGAAACCGCGCGTTTTCTGCGGGAAAACAGCCAGACCCGTGGGGGGCGCGGGGGGCACCCGGGACTGCACCAACCGGGGCCGCTCGGAGCGCCGGCGGCGCGTCTGTGCCCGCGGCCACCGGGTGTCACCGCCCCGGTGAGCGCGGCGGGGCCGGGCCTGGCC
>VXAY01002359.1:644334-752082 GCA_013399855.1 Oxyruncus cristatus
CGGCGGAAGGATGGTGAGCGGGGTCGGGGGGCGGCGAGCGAGCCGGGGCGGACAGACAGCGCCTGCCGGGGACAGACAGACAGACAGACAGGCAGCTTCTGTTGGGGACAGACAGCTCCGGCCGGGGATAAACAAGACAGTAAGACAGGCAGCTTCTGCCGGCCATGGAAAGACAGACAGACAGACTGGCAGCTCCTGCCGCGGACAGACAGACAGACAGACGGGCAGCCTTTGTCCGTCGCTGCCGCTGGCTGAGCGCCCGCTGCCGCGGGCGAGGTGCTGCTGACCCGCGGACTTTGGGGGATTCGAAGCACATCACCCTTGGGCTGCTGCTGCGCTGACAGGGCTACTCGGGGATATTTCAGCGTTTCCCCGCCATCTCCAGCGCGGGGTCTGTCGCTGCTAACGCGGAACAGCAGCCACGGCACAGCCACTTCGCCCGCGGGTGCAGCAGCCGTGCGTGGCTGCTGTGCCCCCCCCCGCGCTGCATCCACGGCACAGCGCATCACTGACCTGCGGGAGCCCCGGGTCCTTCTCGGCAAAACAGGATGGACTGTTGGCTCTGTTTTGATGAATGCTTGTGAAACGCTGCGGTAAAGGCTGTGCTGTTTACTGAAAGATATAATGGCTGTCAAACATTATTACTTTATCTTTTGCAATGTAAAATTAGCGGTGGAATCTGGAATAGGTGGCACGTTGGGGAAGCATTTGAAAAATCAGTATGTATTCTCCATTTCATGTGTTTGTGTTTACAGTATGGATTTATAAACACATGCCTGAAGTCTTTGGTGGTTGAAAAGTATGGTGAAGAAACATGGGAAAAATTAAGGTAATGTGTTCCCAAAAATTGTGGTGCATTGAAAGAAAATGCTCAGGAATTCAGCACCAGGGGATTATAATTTCTCATTGGTAAATGGCAGCTGATGTATATCTCAAGTCCTTATTAGAAGTAACTAGCAGGGCAAAAGCAAGAGTTTCTTGCCTTGTAACACTTCATACTCTGATACTAATTTGTCCCAATTAATTTGTCATGTCAGATAATTAAAGATGACATTTAGTCTTATAGACAATTGTGCAATAGACTTGCTGGCTTACCATGACAGTATTGAGAAGTAATTACACTGAAAAGATGTCATCCTTGATATAAAGCCTGTTTAATTTCAGTACTTTCAGAAACACAGCGAAATCACAGAATCACAGATCATCTTGTTCCATCCCCCCTGCCATGGACAGGGAAGCTTCCACTAGACCTGGTTGCTCAAAGCCCATCCGACCTGGCCATCTCTTGTTTTGTCTTTGCTTTATGAACTTTATGGTATTTTTCAAGATATAAAGATATATAAATGATACTTAGATACATACATATATTAATCTTTGAAACCAATACAAAAAAACCCCAACAACCAACCACTTTGTGGAGCCCCTAGAGCTTGATATTGTGGCCGTACTGAAGACAAACTAAGACTCTGCTTGCTTTAGTACCCCACATTATGATGCCTGAATCCTTGAAACAGTTTACTGCTACATGTAAAACAGCAGAAATGGAGGGGTGAACACCACCATTCAGCCACGTTAAAGCAATTGAATTAATTTAAAGCAATTTAATTTTAATTTTACATCATTATGGGAAGTAGTGTGTTCCAGTATAACGCTTGAAGGAGATGAAGGAGTGTTTGCAGTAAACAGTGCTTAATGAATGCCCGTTGGGTCACCTGAGCATGTTGTATTTACAGCACTGCTGAGACAGGAATATTGTCTTCTCTGTTGTAGATTGCAGGCTGGAGTCCAGGATTCCTTCTTGACTTTTGAGGTTTACAAAGATGAGATCACAATGCAGCTTGTCGACAAAGCCTGCAAAGTGTTGGGTATGTGTCACCACGCTGCAAAAATGAACCGTCCTGGGCCAGGCCTGACACTGCAGCCCAGGTTTTGTCTCCTGTGCCCTTTGGAATGCCCTCCTTATGTTGCAAGTTTTCTGCCTTCTCTCTTTTCCAAGCCTTTCTTACTAGGTATCTTTATTTTGCCAGGTGTTCCTGCTGACTTGGTTCTGAGAGAGTTTGGAAAGTATTTCTTTGAATTCTGTAAGCGCTCAGGCTATGACCACATGCTGAGGACACTGGGTGGAAATCTCTATGAGTTCATAGAGAACTTGGATGCATTGCACAGCTACCTGTCCCTTTCTTACCAGGCAAGTCCAAGTAGTAATTGCTGAGCAGGTATGGGTGGACTCTGCCAGAGTCCATACCACAGGGAACATTGTCTCATAGGTGTGAATGAATAATAAAAAACACACTATAACATGTTCTCCTATGTTCTGAAACAGATTACTCCGAAATGTTAGGGCAATATTTAAAAATGTTTGGTTTTTTGAGTAGTCCTCAACATTAGCTATTATTTAGGACATTGGCTCTAATACATAGCAGATTTTCCTTCACAGGTGAGAATATTTAATTCTCTGTTTTTCATCTTATTTATATCATTAAGACATGAATACTTTTGTACAAGTGCAGGGCATCAATATTCTTTAACAGAAAAAGATGCTGAGGTTTTGGTTTTGTTTGTTTTTTCTTCAGGAGATGAATGCACCATCTTTTAGAGTAGAAAAGAATGAAGATGGGTCAATGCATTTACACTACTATTCAGACAGAAGAGGTCTGTGCCATATTGTACCAGGTAACCAGACAAAATTTAGTGTACAGATCAGCTGGTAATGCAATATATATACAGAGTAATCATATATTTGCAGATATGCTTAGCTCAGATTTCAGTCTTTCTTCAGATGAGGACAGGCCATGGAATTGAAGTCTGATAGAGTTTAGTCTCCAGATGCCTGAACTTAGTATTCCCCTACTGCCTGATCACTCCTAGCTCCCAGTAGCTTCCATCAAAATTTATGACATGACAACCCAAGCCATAAGTGTCCATTCCTGCTACAGAATTCCGTCCCTGGAAGAAAAAATAAAGTTCATGGTGTGTATTGTGTCTAACTGTTTATTAGTTCTCAGTGACACATGCTCCTGAAATTACAGTGAAGAAATTACAGAAATTACCGTTGATTTGAAGACATTCATCCACCCTGTAGGATGTGCAGTCTGTAAAACTACTACCCGACCCTGCTCAAAACTGAATCTTCTACCAGCATTATCGGAGTCTCCACAGTTGTGCTTGTGCAAGGGTTAAACAGCTATAGGTTTGTAAGAGATGATGGTGTTCTTTTCTTTCACAGATGATACTGAATTTAAAAGTTTATCAGAACTTCCCCCTTTGTCAAAACTTGTTTCATATCGAAAGCACAGAATTATTTGGAATTTCAAACAGAGCTTTTGATGTCATTGTCCACTATTTTGCCTAATACCTAGAGAGAAAGGAGAGAACTGATTGCACATCTGCATGAAAGACATGTCCTTCCTTTCAAAATAAAATATTCTGCAATGACTGGAATAGATTGTGTAGCAGAATCCCTTTAGACTCCCTGCACTTTTTGGGTTAATGGGAATTCATATTATTGCTCTATGACTACTTGAACACATTCTTCAGATATCCTGCTGAGCTGCTTCTAGTGAAAATAAGCATTTTTCCTCAGACAAGGCAAAAGATACAGTAACTTTAAAGCTTACCTCCTATGTGCATATTCTCATCATGGCAGTGGTAGTGAGAACGACATACATTGCTTTCTTCTTCCAGAGTCCTTTGGAAAAGTGATTTCTGAAACAGTGAAATTCCACCATGGACCCTCCAAAAGGGAAAATGGATGGGGTTTGTTCTTGGCAATACCTTGTCACTTGTTTCCCTTTCAGGAATCATTGGTGCAGCAGCCCTGGATTTTTTTAACATTGAGATTTCAATGAAAATAGTCAATCAAACAGAAGAAGAAGAAAGAACTGGGAAAAAAGAACATATTGTTTTTCTTGTCACTCAAAACCCTGTGTTTCCATGCAAGGAAAGAAATGAATTTTCGTCCTCGTCTCAGTGTCTTGTTGACTCTGAAAAACAAAGTGAGAGCCAACTGAATAAAGAGGTATTTTAATGTTCATTATCAGTATATTGCTAAAATATATTTAAAATAAAAATTGAACTTCCCTTTGTATTTATTTCAACAGGACCTTGAAAAAGCTAAGAGTACAACTGGAGACAGAGGAAACTCTGTTTGTCCTGTTAAGAAAAGTCACTGGAAAACATTAAGAGGAATAATCGCATTAGGAAAAGGTGAGGAATCGTTCAGAGGGAGCTTGTCATCATTTCTGAGTCTCTTCAGTAAGAAAGTCAGTAAGCCTCCCTATCCCCACCCACACATCCACTTTGAAGTTACCATTTGTATTTCCTCTATGACTTTTCAAAATGTTTCTGGTTAAGTTTCTTTCTGTTAGACATTGATAATCAAAGGAAAAGTGAAGATAATAAGCATGCTTAGTAATGACAGATACTTAAATGGAATATGGATGTCACTCTTGTCTCTTAAACAGGGCTTTCATCTAGAAAGTGTTCTTCTATAAAATGTCATTGTGTGGGGCATTTGATTCTTCCTTTTCATGTCACTTGATTTAAAGATGATGAATTTAAAAGCATATTTTTAATGTGGTAGATGCTACTCCTTTCCAAAGGTATCAACTGTAGTAAATTCTGAAAGCCAGATTACATCCTCCACTACCAGAATTCTACTGCTAATCTTGTAATCTCTGTTCATACCTTTATATATTAGATGTTTATATATGTTTATAGAGGGAAAGGATTTTTTCAGTTAGGATCTTTTGATTCCCCAAGAGGAGCAAGAATCCAGCTCAGTATTGTCAAGCTGTCTAGATTCTGGGAGGAGTGAAAAACTGAACCTGATATCATCTGGTGCAGTGTCCCATGCATTACAAGGGCAGATATATTGAGTAAGAAATTAATATATATTTAAAATAAAATTTTAGAATATCATTATTACTAAAAAAAAAAAAAAATCCTTTAGCTATAAATGTGAGAGTTATCAAGAGGCAGACTTTGATAAATGAAAGACTCACACTGACTTCCCCAGAAGAAGTAAGTCGTCTAAAAGCTGGGTTCTAAATTTGCAATATTTTGTACCAGCCTCCTGAATGACTTGAGAATTATTTTCAGCAGAATTTACTGGAGTAACTGTCATAGCCATCTTCTGGGGGAAAGAGAACACCTGGAATAATCATCCTTTTAATTATCGTGGGTTACTGGAGAATCCAAGTTTATACTGCGAAGTTCATAGGTTTTGGTGCTTCAGTCAAAAGATGAACTCATTTGATTATTTTACCCATTGTATTCCTTTTACAAAAGTATGTGCTAGTAAGCACAACCTACTCTGTAGATTTGTGACCATTTTGAAAAAAATCTCGGAGTAAGTAAAATAGAAACCAAACAGTGATTTGGTCTGTGTGCTATGGACTTGAGCTCATTGTATAGGAGACTAAAACCCAGATCATGCTGGGTTTTTTTCTCTGCAAGAGTTCCTTAGTAGCTATCAAATTGTATTAAGTCCACTTCCATGCACATTTTTGTGAGAAATAGCTGTGTTATATTGCTATGGCATCTGCAAACTCATGGAGTAGCAACATCTACAGTTGTTCATCTATTCTTATTTTTTCCACATAATTTCATGCATCTAGTGCCCTTTGCTTTTTGTGTGGTTAAGTTTTAAACTCTCAGCCAACTCAGATTAGTTGCTGATCAGCTGTGGACTGAACTGCAGAGCATTTAGCACAGATGTGTGCACATTTCTGGGCCCACATGCTGTTTGCTTTGTCTTCACTCATGATATAGGGTCCTGTCTCACTGAGTGATAAAAAGTAGTGCAGTGCAGCCTGATTAAAACATACACATTTATCTTGTCACAGGTAAGCTCCTGAGAGGATTTGATCCTGTTTATCCCAAGAGCCTCTGGATTGACACAAAAACATTTTGCAATGGACTTCCTTTCCATATGGTATTTGACAAAGAGGTAGGACAAGTACGTGGTAAGGGCCCTTAGTTTGCATAAACCAAACAGTAATTTCTGTTTTGACTGTCCTTGAGTGCACTGCTGTGTGTGCTCTGCGTGCAGTGTACACTCTACACAAATCTCTAGGATTTGCAGAATCCTACATGCAATGAGCATAACAACTGGATCTGGATCATTTCAGATAAGAGTCTCATGCTGAGTTTACCGTGTCTGAAATAGCTACAGATATGCCAACAAGGTTTATTGCAGCAGTCTGTCTGTTACCAAAGACTGGGAAAACCCAGCTACCTACAAAGTCGAGCAGTGTGCAACCTCATCCAGAACCCAAAAATCCCTTTACCTTCTGGGGGAGGACTGAGTCTCCTCTCCTGTGCACAAATACTCTGCAGCCTCTTGACAGGGCTTCCCTGTGGCAGGTTTCCAGCTAGCCCGGGTTCTCACCAAGCTGCAGATCCTTTTGCTCCCAACTCTGTGGAGAGAGTATTAGCTTCAGACAGAAGCAAAGAGAGGAGAAGGTGAGGATAGGACAGCAGAAGAAAGCAGAATACAGCCCCTCAGGGAACATGTTTTGGCATCATGCTGATAGAGATTCCAGAGCACATAATCTGCTTCCTGCCACTGCCCACATTAGACAAAATTCAGACTCTTAAACCTTTCAAGATGTCCGGTCTGCATAATTTAATAAAATTACTAGTGTGCAAAGAGGGAAAGTCCTACACCTATTATTGGTAGCTAGGTCAGAGCTTCAATAACTGCTGACAAGCAGCGCAGGACATTTCTGCAGAAATTAAGACCTCATGTACGGTCAGCAAGCTGAAAGAGAATAACTAAACTTTTACACACCAATCGTTAAGAGGAAGCAGCCCATGGCATCCCTTAGAAGATTAATATTTGCTGAGGTGTTTTGGTGTCTTGCTATAGAGGACACTCATTCAGAGCTTTGTAGTAATACACTAACGAGGTAGAAACTTTGCTCAGAAACAAGCCACGTGTTGTAGCAAGGCTGAGTGTGTGCACATGTATAAACAGTGATCAGCTATAGCTTGGTCTGAACCCAGCAAGCCATGAATTATAACACATGGTCCATATTTTCTCTTTAAGCTCAGAGTGAAGCAAGCTGGGGTGAGCATCCAAAAGATTGTACCTGGCCTCCAGACCATGGGCATCTCCTTGGATCAGTACTTCAGGATCGTTCACCCAGAAGTACCCTTCACCATCTCCAGCATTCAGAAATTCATCAACAGCCAGTTTGTTTTCCAAACGAGAAGAGAGATGATGCCAGAGTCATGGAAACAACGGCCAATGCTAGAGCTGAGAGGTACTGTGCTGTTGTCAATAGCGTAAGTGTTCATATTAAATCAGGAATTATGCTGAGTTGAACTGATGTCTTTCTGTGTACTCCTGACCTCACATAAGTCCTATAAATAGCCTTTGGGCAGTGAGGAGATTAGATGATTCTGTTTAGAGAAACAGGCGATGCTTGCAGACGAATTCTGCTGTTACCTCACCAGATTTTGAAGGCTTTCGGTCAGAAACAACAACTCTGCTCCCATTCGAAAGGCTTAGAAATATGGCGTTTTTGTAATGCTGCAAAACCCACATGTGAATACATGATTAGTTCTTAATTTATGCCTTTGAGGGGAGTTATTTGCTACTGGCTGGGTTTCAAATGTGGATAAAAATAGATTAGTTAGCTGTGCTTTTATTTTTTTGTAGTCACATTTTCAGATTCCGATTTCTGTCTTCACACACACCCCCAATGTCATGTAAGAGTTTACCAGTTAAAATTATCTTAGCAAAAAAGAGAATGTATTTGCTTTATTTTTGCTGAGAGGACCGAGTATGGAATGATCCTCTGCTTTGTGTAATTAACTATAATGACATTTGGTTTAAGTGTTCTGTGACCTCAATTTTGCTTCTCTGAACTATGTAATATGTCCTGATTTTTCCTTATCTCCTTTCACCTTTACATAATGGGTGTCAAATCTGGTATTCCTGAGAGTGAGAAAAAAAGGGTTTAGGGAGACCTTGAAAAAAGTGATGCTACCAAAACAAGGAATTTTAACTGGACACAATTGTACTTTCTCTTATGCTGTAGGGGGTTAATTCACATGGTATCTCTCATGTTTCAATCCTCTTAGTTTTCAAGCTGTTCATCCAGTTGCCCTGGGGATGAGGTGAGAGAGAAAGAAAGATATAGGAATTCCTAGATTGCCATTCAGAAACCAATGATACTTATGAAGCAAGTAAAGAATAGTAATAATACAAATATTTCAAAATCAAAATCATAACCAAATCTCAAGAAAGAAACCCCTACAAAAACTCAATCCCCCACCAAAAATCCCTTCTACCTTTCAGGAGTTTTTGTAACTGCTTATTTCGGTTATGATAGTGACTGAAAGCTCCAGCTTCCAGGGAGGAAAGTGCCATTGACTTAACTGGGGCACAAACCACCCACTGTGAGATTAAATTTCTAAGGTTTCACTTGGTCACTGTGAGTCTCAGTTCCCCTGTGCATGATTCTGACTGACTGGCTTCAGCAACAGCTCAAGAACTAGGAGGAGAGCAGAGCAGAGCAGAGAGAGAGGGAGAGGGAGTAATGTTGTGAGCACTGGGGTTTCCCATGAAGAGGAGGGACCTGGAGCATGGTTGGACTCTGCCTAGCAGTTGCAACGAGGGAGCGACTGCTTCCTGGGTCCTGACATTTTGTTACTTGCGTAGCGTAGCTCCTCTGAACGAGTCCACCTCTAATTCCAAGAAACAAGTTCCTGTGATGATCCAGACCCTACAAAACCCCACTGTCCTTAGAACTCATCCCCTAAAACTAACACCGGTAATGCTGAGCGTCACGTGACAGTCCATGCTGCTGAAAGCTCTTACCACGGCTTGTCTCAAACAGGGCAGATGATGTGGATGGAGTCCCTGCAGTGCATGCTCTACCTCTGCTCGCCTCTGCTGCGCACTTTGCATGAGCTGGAGGAGCGACAGATGCACATTGCAGACATTGCACCTCACGATGTGACCAGGGATTTGATTCTTCTCAATCAGCAGCGACTGGCAGAGATGGAGCTCTCTAACCAGCTGGAGAGGAAGAAGGAGGAACTGCGGATACTGTCAAAGCACCTGGAGGAAGAGAAGAAGAAGACTGAAGCTCTGCTCTATGCTATGCTTCCCCAGCACGTGGCCAACCAGTTGAAAGAGGGGAAGCGAGTTGAGGCAGGTGAATGAACAGGGTGCATTTGTGGTGTATAATTCAGGGACCAGGAGATGGTGATAGAGACCCCTCTGCCACTGCTGGGGAGCACATTCTCTACTCGGTGACATTCATGGGTAGAAGGAGGACCACAGATTCTTAATCTTGCTGATAATGAAAAAAAATAGACTATCCTTTCAAGAAAGCTTTGGAAGCTATTTGCCAAATTTTTTCCCTAGGGGGTGAAAGGTGGTAGCAGCTACCCATTCAAGGAACAAAATTCAGTGTTTCAACAGTAATCCAAGATTTTAGTTTTAACATGGGTATACAGGAAATGAGGGCTCAGAAATGAACAGAATAAAGAAATTGGTCTTTCCTAGAAAATTCTCTAAGTTCCTATATGCTATCTGTAAACACAGAGTCATGATGATCCCCATTGTTATTAAGGATAGCAAGAATATGTTTAAATTGCCTTTAGTAAGCACATACAGGGAGTTAGAGGTAAAGAGCTAAGTATATCCTGTATATGAGGTATTCAGATGCCTGGATTGTTTGAAATGTGTAATGATTCTTATATTTGATATACTCCATTTCTTCATCTCAGAACACTTGTATGAGTATTACAACCGATAGGTCGTGTCTGAAAAGAATGTCCTTTGCAAACAAGTCTCAAACAGATGTTGTGATTGCCCAGCCATTACAAGTACTTACCACTGGTCTTTCTTCTCACAGGAGAGTTCCAGGAGTGCACGATATTGTTCAGTGATGTTGTGACCTTTACCAACATCTGTGCCCAATGTGAGCCTATTCAGATAGTTCTCATGTTAAATTCAATGTACCTGCGATTTGACAGACTGACCACAGTGCATGATGTGTACAAGGTATGTACTGACAGATAAAGGCTTAGAAATAGTCTGGGGAAAAAAATTGTTGTTGTTTTGGGGTTTTTTTTGTTTTTATATGCAATTAAGTTCTCTGCACCCCAGCGTGATTTTTTATAAACCATAAAATACTGCCTATTTGTAGTGGCCACACAAACTAAAAAACAGGTAGAACTGTGATTCATTATGTTTAAAATTTTTGGGCAGGTCTGTCATGGTCTAAAGTCTCTTACCACAACACTAATACCAGAATGGCTGTTCTTTCATACATATCTCTCTCTCTCTCTCAGCTTTCTCAAATGCCTATCCAACATGACAGGATATCCTAGTTTATGGACTAATTTGAATAATTTTCC
This sequence comes from Oxyruncus cristatus, assembly GCA_013399855.1. Lineage (NCBI taxonomy): Eukaryota > Metazoa > Chordata > Aves > Passeriformes > Cotingidae > Oxyruncus > Oxyruncus cristatus. The sequence goes on from VXAY01002359.1 coordinate 654,715, forward strand.
TAGTTCCTTTATTCCAACCTGTTGTAAATAGGTTACTGTGTCATTAAGTGTCTCCTTTGGTGGAGACATATAACATTATAAACAATACCCAGATCATACCTAGACCCTTTTTTATTTTATTTCATGGAGAACTTCAGCAGTGGTATCGATCTCCTTCTGACCCCGAAGAGCACTGACTACATCTAGACTTTAATGTACCTGTGGTCTCCAAACCATGCTGGAAGGATCAGAGCCCTGGTTGACCTATAATATCGGCGTTATTAACATCTCGAGAATTACCCAGATTTGATAGGCTGAAGGGCAGGTCCTAAATTTCTGTCTGTCCCAAGCACATTAAATATTTAGGAAGGCAGAAATAGTAAAGGGTGAAATCGAAATCTGATTCATTCCTTGTTCAGCCGAGGCACACAGTTCATCCCACCATAAATTGTACTGGGAAATCAGAGGCATTTCTGCCTTGGCAAGGAAATTGTGTTCAATAATTGAAGCATCCAGGATATGGCCCACAGATTTTAGGATAAATTAGCATCATATTCTGTTTAAATCATCCATCATGAGTAAATGATCTGTCACTATTATAATCTCCTTTTGATGCCTGTATATAACTCCTATTAATATTTAGGGAAGTTACTAGGGTACAGAGGGGGGAGACAAGAATACTATTACAGGGAATTGAGAAGTGGAATAGTGAAATTGATTAAAGAAACTTGGCCCAAGCTTATAAACATCTGAAGTTATGAATAAATCTTCTTAAATTAAAGCTCCTACTACAGTTGAAAAATAATTAGGGTATCTATTTGCATTAGTAGCTTTTTACAGTTGTTTTAAATTTGTTACAGAAAATTATTGTGGGTTTGGCTATCTTATAGAAGGCAAAGACACATTCTTTGAGACTGATGTAATGAACAGTTTCAAGTCATTAGATTAATGAACAAAACCAAATATTAAATTATGTTTCCACTGTCCTATTGGTGTTCATTTTTAAGAAATCCAGTTAATCTAAAAGTTGTCTTGTTTACTGATGGTAAATGTGACAGTGAAGTCTCGTAAGAGCAGTTCAGAAAATTTCCTTACCGCGTAACAGTCTTCTGCGATGAATTTCAGACATTTGAGAATTCTCTGTCTCAAACAGGCCTGTCCTATTCCCAACAAAAATCCGAAGTGTTTCTCAGGTCCCTTATTATGCACTTCAAGGAGACTGGGTGCCTGAAGGAGGATGAACCCTTCAACATTTTTCTTGCAGGCTGCAGCTGTTGCTGGAAAACAGCTGGTTGTAAGGAAGGATGCTTCCAAACTGCTTAGCTCACACTGCGTTCTCTGACATCCTGGAGTTTGGAGGTTTCTTAAGTTCATGTGAACCCTTTTATCATCAGCGATTAGTCTGCCTTGCTTTATTGTGACTTTAAAAAAATAAATCTTCCTTAAATAAGAAATACGCTTTCAGCACCCATTGTGAATTAGAGCTAATTAATGCATTAATCTATCAGATAAGCTCCTGGCTCAGCAGTCTGTGCCTGGGGATGGCCCTTTGCATATAGGTTTGCCCTGGGTAAGAGGAAGGCAAACAGTCTGACACTTGCACAGCAACCCTTACTCCTTGGGGTCTCTCAGGGACACAGTGCATTGAAATTTTTTGTGTGGAGTGAAGGAGAGGATCTCTGTCACAAGAAAACTCACCTGTGCTAAAGCTTTTGGGTGATTGAAACATCTTTTAGGAGAAGGGGGGAGTTGGTGCAGCCCTTAGCAGGAAAACACAACCCTGAGCAAGATGTACGTGGCATGCTCACATGTTGTCCCTCTCAATTAAAGGTGGAGACAATTGGAGATGCCTATATGGTGGTAGGTGGGGTCCCTGTGCCTGTTCCCACTCATGCTGAGCGAGTTGCTAATTTTGCCTTGGGGATGATAATCGCAGCTAAAGGAGTACAGAACCCAGTTTCTGGAAATCCTATCCAAGTAAGTCATCAATGCAATGATGCATGTGTGTCTGTCTGCTTTTTGGGTTGGGCTTCTGGTTGATGTGTTGCAGCAGGACCTCAAAGAGCTGCTTCTGACTCCTCTGTGACTTTGAGCAAGGCCCACATGGGTACATTTTTCATGAGGAGCCTGTCCGTGTGGAAATTTGATATCTTACTAGTGTCCAGTATTGTGCTGAGATGAACTTTCAGGTGGCTGAATAGCATTCAGAAAGATGTTAAACAACTAGTGACATTTTTGGGGGGGTGTTTTATGTCTTTATAAAGATTCGAGTTGGGATCCATACAGGTCCTGTCTTGGCTGGAGTTGTTGGAGAAAAGATGCCTCGTTATTGCTTGTTTGGAGACACAGTGAATATAGCTTCCAGGATGGAGAGCCACGGTGTCCCGAGTAAAATACATCTGAGCTCCAGTGCCTACCAGTGAGTAACTGTGATGGAAACTTTACCAGTTAAAAATCAGTGCTAAAAACCACTGCCTTGACAGCTGCAGTGTAGATAGTGCTGCCTTAGTCACAGATTTAATCAGGTTATATAGGAAAATCACTGCTCGTAAAGAGTTCTATTTGTTCTGATTATTCCACATGTACTTATATATGGAGACAGAGATTTGAGAGTCTCCATTCTAGAGAGCAAAATATTATAAAAAAATAATTGTGATAGCTTATTTATCACTGATAAAGTGATGTGGATACTAGAAAGACAGAACATTTAGAACATTAAATAATAAAAGCTTTAAAAATCTCCCTAATTGAGCACAATAATCTGTAGTGAAACAGTTTTATTTACACTTACTAAGGATCAACTGCATAAACCACTGTCCTCTTCATGCTGTAATTTACTTTCCTGAAATTCATGTAAAAATTTAGTAAAAATTAAATTTTCAAGAATTTTATGTATGTGTAAAATCTGTATGCGAGAGGTGGAAGCAAAGACAAACTGCAAAGGAAGGGGTATGACAACACTGTCTGCGCACTTAGGAATGATATTGGGAAAGTGAGAGCTTATCTGACATTGAAAAGGGCAAGGAAAGTTCAAAGGCAGACAGGGGAGCTTCTGCTGTGTTAGCAGAGAAGTATAAATGGAAGTGGACCTGCTGTGGCAGGTGATTTAGAGACAGTGCCCTGAAGAAAGGCTGAGTTACTCAAGGTGTTTCTTGCCTCAGTAGTCACTGATGAGGTCTTCAAGATCCCTGCACCAAGAGTCAGGGTTCAAGGAGTAGTGAAGTACCAGTATTGGAAGAGGATCAGATCAGGGGTCTTTTGAGAAATCTCAGTCTATGGAAATGTATGGAAGCAGTAGAGAGATGAGGTAATGGGAGAGCTGGGTGATGGCACTACAGTGCTGCTGACTGTCACCTTTGGAAGATCAAGACTATCGGCAGTGTGGCAGCTGAAGAAAGACAGATGTGTTACAGCTCTGTGGAAAAATGGCAAGGAGGACAGGGTGTGAAACCATAGGCTGATCAGCCTCATGTCAGTTCCAGTGAAAATCAAGTCCTCTTGGAATCCATTTTTGGATGCATGAAGAAGGCAATTGGGAATAGCAAGTCTGTATGTAAAAGAAAGAAGTAAAGCATGCTTGACAGACCTGATTGCCTTCTCTGATGAGATGACTGGAGATAATTCTGTCTAGCTGATACTGGCTGCCTCAGTTCCTAATTTCTATACACTGGTCAATAAGAACCCTCCACCACTCTGAAGTATTTGGCTATGTGATCCGCTGACTTTTGATCAGGTTGTATATGTTAAACTATAAAATTGTAACAGGTCTGAATAAACAGTCAAAACAAAACCTCAGTTGTTCACAAATCAAGATAGTTTCCCCCAAACTGTTGTGATTTCACTACTTAGCTCTTTTAAAATATCAGTGTCACTTTTGCTAATCTTGAATTTTCATGTGTCATTTTGTTTCGGATACTTTAGGTGCCTAAAATACAAGAATTTTGAGATTACTGAGAGAGGAGAAATAGAAGTAAAGGGCAAAGGGAAGATGCACACATACTTCCTCATTAGAAATAAAACCGCAACTGAGAATGAGATTATGGGAAGGCCAATGAAAGACTTAGATTCTGGCCATGAATCTGTTCAGTCTTTTCAAGAAGGCAGGACTGAAACAATACCAAGTTCTCATCAGCCAGGTAGAATCAACCTGACATACCTTTTCCTCCTTGAACAAATGAATGTTAATACAATCCAATTAAATGCCCTTTTCTGTTCTTCTTTCAGTTACTCAGACTCAGCCAGAGAAGAGCCAGACCCCAACTATTGCAATGAAGTATGTTGATGGCCCCACAGATGCCCAGAACAGCCTCCAAAGAAGAAATCAAAGGAAAATTGCAGACTTAACAGGTAGTTATTTAGTTACCATTTCACAGAGATAACAGAACTAGGTAGTAACTGAGGCTTAATCTTGCAGGTTCTTTGTATCCCTTTTCTGAATAACCATTGTTGTAACTCAAGCCAGAAATTCATGCCAACATACACATGTTGGTGAAACTAACCCTTCTGCACACTGTTTAAGGTCAAACAAATTTCACTTTTGGAGCAACCCCAGGTGTTAATTGTGCGCTAGGGAGAAAGAAGCTGACAGTTCTGTAAACCCCCAGAGCCCTTCTGGCAGTGCAAATAGAACAGATAAATGTTAGACAGCTCTTCACATGGACAGACCCAATTGTTCACGTACACATCTTTTCCTAGAAAACATGCAGTTGTGGGGAAGCTTATCGAGTCAAGCCTGAGAAAGAGTGACCTCGGTCCTCAGGCCAGTCTCCTGCAGGAGTCACAAGGATTTATTGCCATGCTCATGTTCTGCGACCAAAGTTTATTCTCCTTTGAAGAAGCTGATACTGAGAGATAACAGATTTGATGCCATAACAACCTAATCTAATGCAGCAAGTCTTGTAGTTCTGTTTTTGTGTTTTGTGGATTTTATATAGACTAAATATGTTGTCACTAATTACTAGAAAATCTTTTACTCCTTTCCCTCCCACCTGCTTAGACGTGGTAGTTAATCTAGTATATAATGTGCTGACAAACAGAAACCTCTATGGGCATTAAAAACTCACACTGCAGGAGTGTTTCCTTTCAGGCAAAACTTGTGATTCCAAAAGCGATGGGAGTCTCCATGGCAACCAGCATGCAGATGATGGTTCTCGTCCTCTAAACCAGGGAAGAGTCAAACCTGCTTCTGAAGAGCCACAGAACAGAAATGTTCGCTCTAATTTTTGCACTTTACTCTAAGTTTCTTAGTTTTACATTGAACAGAGAAATTTTACTATGATTTTGTGCATTTTGCTGTTGTGGGAACTGTTTTTTTTATATATCCAGCACCACATGATTTTGTAAAAAAAAAAAAAAAAGGAAAAAAAGAACATTTCATCACAATTTTCAGTAAAATAAAAAATGGAGGTTATTTTTTTTAAACAATCTGCACATGCTATATAATACTCCCACTGGAGAAGGAAACACTTGCAAGATGATTTGAAGATGTATTTTTCAGCTTCTGCCATGTCTTTGAGTATCCCTGTGTAAAAATCACTTTCTGGGATCTGATGCAGCAATCGAGAAAGAGGTGACTCATCCAGCTAGAAATATTCCTACTCAAATGGGCACTTTCCATAAGAGAAACATTCCCTGAAGTGACCATCTGTCTTGACTTCAGTGCAGCCAACAACTTCCCCGTGGAAGGTTAGCAGAGTTCAATCTGCATTTTAACTGTGATAACAGCTTAATCTCTTAACAGGTCTTTTGCTGGGCAAAGGAATTATGCAGTTAGATCTGCAGAATAGATCTAATACAACCTGTATTTTTGCATCCTGAAAAGAAAATAACGTGTACTTGATAGCACCCAACAGTAAAAAAAGCACCTGTGAGCTTTGAACCAGCCATCCACGTGTAGGTGGGCGCAGAAGAACGTGTAAATGGTGGAGTTATGTAGCATCAAATTTGTCACAACACTGGAGGACTGCTCAAGGCCTACGAACTATTTGAGACCTTCAAATGAGTTTCCAGTTTATTTCTCATTTTGTCACCCCAGCTAAACAAAAGTAAAGTTTCAAGACTGCAGAGGGAGCCTGTCAGTGCTGGAATTAATGTTGCTAACATCATTGAGAACAACAGCATTAAAGATCAGCATCACTTACCTGTTGTCAGAGGCTGCTCAGCTGAATTACTTCCATGAGAAAAATTGAAGTTCATCTGTCAGGGGTTTCAGACACGGGAGCAAAAATACAATGGATGTAAAGGTTGTGGACAATTCAGTGCATCATAAATTGTGCTCTCACTCCTATAAATGGAGCTTGGACTGGGTGGGTGACTTTGACAGGAGATGCACCCTGCACACTGATTTATTACCTTTGGGGGTGGATTCATTGTCTAAGGGTGCCAGCATGAGACCAGTTTGAACTTTGAGCAAGAACTCACTGGAGAAGGTGATGATGTCACTCCTCTGTAACAGGCTGGAGCATCACATTTCCACCTCCGTGTCCGTGGCAAGAGCCAGGCTCTTTAAACGCCTGACAGAGAGGTAAGACTGATGAAAGGCATCTCCTCCTCTTTATAGTATAACAAGATGAAATTTCACCTGGATAGTTGTTTTTTGTGCTACCCTCAGACACACAATGTCTAAATTTCACCTTCATCCTCAGTAACTCCTCCCCACTGTTCACGGATTTGTGCTCCTGTATTATGACCATAGCTTTAAAAAGACTTCCCTAAAGAGAGATAATACCCAGTGTCTCTCTCACAATTACACAAACGTTAAATCAGCACTATCCCACTGATTGAAGTCTAGAATCATCTCTGATGAGTCTTTTGTCTCCAGCCTAGTGACATGTTTCACTACTCTTGACATGTCATTTAACAAATGGCAGTGGTGGGCTCCATCACTACTGGCATTCACTATGGAGATATAAAGCCACTTTAGTCCCAGGCACAAGTGTGACACAGGAGTTTACATCTCTCAGTGGCCAGTGCTAGTCCAGGAGGAAACCTCCTGCTGTCTCAGCTGCCCTTACAGTCCCACACCTGCATGGCTGAGTACCACTGACCACCTCTCTGGAAAAAGGAATTTCTGGTTGGAAATTGTCCAACAAGCCTGGCCATCAGTGAGTAGGGTTTAGTATATATTCTGGGGTTTAATACAGATATATTACAGAGTAGTTTTAGGTAGAAGCTCAGGGTTCCTCTGAACTTGGATGGATCCTCTTGGGAAGAAGAAAGAAAAGGACCGTGGTGTAATTGCTGCCAGCATCTCTCTGTCGTTTAACACTTGCTTTGCTTATACCTCCCCTTTTTGCACTGAACCATCTATGGATGTTTAATATTGAAATGTTTTAATTGCCATTGAGTGCTCCATGGTAAGTTACTTCATGCTGTACTGTGGTAAAACTGATGTGCTAAGTGGTTTCTTTGTGGCCTCTGCTACAATCTGGTTCTCCTGGAGACACAGAGCTAGGTCAAATCTGCACAACTGCTTCTAAAAATTAATATGCCTGTGTAGCATCATGTGTTCTTAAATCTGTGGGCACTGCTAAAGACTCCAAAAATATAATTAAAAAATAAATCTTTCCGTTAATATACTGACTGCTATTTGTCAATGACTACTTTGATTCCTGTCCCTCTTTTCCCTTCCATCTTTTTTGTTCTTTTTTTCCTTGAAGTATACAAAAGTTTAAGACCATTATAATGGTCTAATAAATGCCCAGTGAGTATAATTTCTTGACCATACCCACAAAGGTGTATCTATTTGTGCAACATCATCACTCCACTACTGCTGGCATTGTCGCATTCTTACTAGTGTGCATTCTTAATGTTGGTCACCTATCTACAGTGAACTGACATAAAAAGGGTGGGAGAAGAGAATTCCCAGTACTGCCTCATGGAAGCTGAGGCTTAGAAAAATTAAAAGTTGAAACTTTTGAAAGTTGCCTAAAGCACGTGGATTCTAAAATCCCATCAAATCTGGTGTTCAAACATTAATTGTCAAAAGCTTGGGTACCTTGAAGGTCCAGGGGCCAGATTTTCAGACTGTTTGTTACTTTGCTGAGTGAAATCAGCTGCTTAACTGAACACATATGCAGTGTCTAGTTCCTGACAATGATGTTTTCTTTAAAACATTTAGAAAGCACTGCCCTGTAATGCCTTCTAAAATGGGTTGTTCAGTACAGCCAAACTGGAAGCTCGTTTGCTGGAAGTAATTAATTCGCTACATCTGATATTACAGTGCAACTCTCTATGGACCCAAAATAAACATGAAAATGCACAAGTAAAATAGCAGTGAAATTGAAAATATTACTTCAATGGTGAGAATATATTAAAAATGTACTTGAATATTCAAAACATGGTGAATTTTAAAAGGAAAAAAAGGAGCACAGATTTTTATACAGATATAGAACTTCATGGAAAATCCAGAATGGATTTTTTTCCTACCAGGTCTCTGCTTTCGCTTTAGGAAACTGAGGCGTTTAAGATCAGACAATGAGATGAAAATCTTCCATAAAGTTATCAGTACTAACATCTACTCTTCATGCGTTCAAAATTCAATTGTCAGTTCTGTCTGTACATAAAGAAATAGCAATGTACAGTATTTTGATTCCATAAATACTTGTAATCAAAATAAACACATGGGACACTATCTTTACTCATATGACTAAAACTAGCAAGCACTGTTCATTTTTTACAAGCTGTCTCTACTTCTCTCTCACATTTATTTTGCACCTGTTTGCTGAATTTCTGCTGATGATTTTGGATCCAAGCTGTGCTGAGAAGGAATTCCTGAAAAATTCTGATGCTCCCAGTTCTTCCTATTTTGGCTTGGTGTACAGCCTTTAATCTCCATCTGGGTAAACACACCAAGTCAGAAACAGATTTAGAGTCACATTTTCAGATGGATGGGTACTTACTTTCCCCTGTGCTCCCTTAGAGGTGAACCTCAAATGAACATAAACAGTCATTGCCAAGGTTTGCAAAAATTCAAGGTTTGCAAAAATTCAGGGTGACATTAACTGACCCTGTAATACTTTCTTAACTTTGCTGTATTAGTACTGTGAAGTTTGAAAATTCTACCTACAGACAAAACCTCACAGGCTCCTTAAGTAGCTCTTGCTTTGTCATGTGCATCAAATACCTTCCTGTCCGCAGAATCAGCAAACACAAGCAGCGACAAAGATTATGCTTTTTGTGACAAACTCATCAAAACCGGCTTCAGCAGCCTGTTTACATCAGTCCTGGGGTAAGGGGTCCTTGAAATGCGTTGCTCAGAAGCAGTGTGTGCAGGTACCTTTGCTTCGTGTGGCTTCATCACCGCGTATGGGCTTCCAGCAGACTTTGCCATGGCTCCCATTTCCATGCTGAACATCGGGCCATGACCCGAAACACAGGCTGGGTGATGCTCTGCGGGCGTCCTGCCAAAGCATTTTGCAACAGAGGAACCTGACACACAGCTATCATTTAAGGCCAGTTTATCTCGGGCAATCAATAGCGCTTTAAAAATTCACTGGCTCACAGGTCCTTTTCAGCGATGGTCATCAGGTGTTTTGTGCTCTGATTTTCTGGGCTTTTGAGGGAACCTTGCTTTTCAGCAAATGGTGACATATCCATCGGTAAGAGGAAGCTGACAGCTTTTACTTTACCCCTGGAGAAAAAAATGAGAAAGCATCATGAGAATTATAGATGTATAAAACATGCAAAGAAAGTGAAAAAAAAAACCCCAAGCAACCCAGCAAGCAAAAGCTAAATGCTCAGCCCTTGCACGCTGCGGGGAGGCAGGATTTCATGCCATCCACAGGCTTCCCAAAGGACCAAGCATAGTGCTGCCTGCCCGTCTGCTGGAAGCATCTACTTTTGTCCATGGAATCTCACAGCTGTCTATCGGTGCCCAGTGTGTGTGTGCAAAGCCATGTGCACACAGAACCCTCAGGGTGCACATGTACCCACATGGACCCGGGGGGTCCTCCAGTGGCTTTATGTTTATATGCATCAGCACCCAGCTACTGCCAGCAGGTGTGAGAATGGTGGTTTCCAAGGGTGCACATGGTAAATTACAGCAGAGGCAGAAACATCCTCCTTTATGTGTCCCAAAACTGGTTGGTTTGGCGTGTAAATTGGTTCAGTTTTGCAGAGCTTTGGTTTTGGTTCTGGCTGTCCTCTGTGATGCTTGTCAGCTTACTCAGGCCCTTGAGTAGCACAAGAAAGGAAAATAATGACAATATTAAAATATTTAGAGATGGTTACAGGGCAGAGGACCTCCGAGATTTCCTTGCCCCTTCTCACCTGAGACCTGTCTCAGTGGAAGGTGAAACCACCAAACCTGAACACCCTAGTGGCGACATTTGTACCAAACAGGCCTTGAACCTTTTGTGATTTACTGTAGTAGCTCTGAAAACAGTTCTCATCCTCTCTTATCCTGCATTCCAATATTTAATGTCTCTTTTACTTACGAAACACAAGCAGGAATCCCCTGGTATAAATAATGTTTTGGCTTATAGGAATTAAAGTATTTTAAACATGCAAACTAGTGACGATTTGTTAGCAGTGCTGTTATTTTATTATGTGGATGCAATTGCACTATATATAAATTCAAGATGATACTTCTACAGTTAATTTTAAAGCAAAAAAATTCAGCATCAAATACAGGATTATTGCCTTGGAGCAAAATGTGAGAAAGCTACAGGAAGAATGGGAAAACCTGACATGAAGCAGCATGCTGGGAAGCAAAAATGTCATCCCTGTAAAAAATTAACCTTAATAAGCTAGCTGAACTCATTGCTAGAAATTATCCTACTAGTGAAAAGCTAACTAAGGTTGGTGTCTGTGTTAGACCTTTTGGTTTATAATGGAAGCATCCACCATAAAGACTAAAGGAAGATATTAGACTTTTTTTGGTGTAAGAAACACAGAGTTTGTGCTTTAGGATATTACGCAGCCTACTGAGGGCACTTGGTGAAAAGCTCTTTCTGTAGCTGTTTCTTCTCCTAAAGCAGCCAGCAGTGAGAGGATGTGAGTCAGGGTGCCACACTCGCCGCTGTTCAGCCTGGCAAGGCAGCTCTAATGGTGGTGATAAAATCATCAGCACCGTCCTGTGGCCGCGGCGTAACCGGCAGGTCCTGAGGCAGTAGATGTAACAGATCTGTGCTGCTATTTTGATTGCTTTGAAAGCTCTTTCCCTTTATGAGCAAGCAGTGGTATTTGCCATTGCTGTTCTGCTCCTGCACACTGACCCTGTGTTTCCCACCACACACGTGAGCTTCCACGTGAGCTGGTTCGAGGGCAAACCCCTCGGAGCGTTCAAGTGCACCGAGAGTCTTGAGTTCCCCTGAGCCCAGTGGAGCGTACGCAGAAATCCNCGTGAGCTTCCACGTGAGCTGGTTCGAGGGCAAACCCCTCGGAGCGTTCAAGTGCACCGAGAGTCTTGAGTTCCCCTGAGCCCAGTGGAGCGTACGCAGAAATCCAGAGCTACAGGGGTCACGGTGCTTTTGAAAATGATATGAGTTCACTGCCAGGGACTAAATTTAGGTGTCTAAGTGCTGTGAAACATCTGACCCTGAAATGTCCTTTCTAGAAAGCCCAGATGCCTCTGGAAGCTTGGCCTTGTTGTCCCTTGCAGCCTCTCAGGAAGGGGCTGGGTTCTGAGCTGCCTTTGCACAGGGAGAACAAGGGGCTGGGCACTGGTCTGCTCTGAGGATGTGTTGCTGAAAGAGGCACAGAATAAAAGCTGTCGTGATGGGCCACGTGGACAGATACACACACACAGGTGACACAACCCACTGCAGGTGTACAGCCCTCCAGGCTGGCCACTGGAGCCCTTCCCCAGGACACATGCAGGCAGACCCATGGAATTCTCCCTGCTCAAACCCTTGCTTTGAGGACATTTGGATTATTTCACTTTTGAACACAGCACAGTCAGGCTAAACCAGGAATTGACATGGATTCCCAGAGTGGACAGATCAGCACCAGGAGGTGACTGAGCTATCATAATCACAGTCTCATTACTGCTGCTACTAGCTTTAGTTGTTGTCCTGTGTTGGAAAGCTTCTCATCACTGATCAGAGGAGCTCAGGGCTTGTCCAGCAGCTGTCTCACTTAATTTAGAAGCTGTCCTGAGACTGCTTTTCTCAAGGCTGAAAGCATTAACTTGTAATGCTTCAGTTACAGGGGAAATACAATACAGTACATCTAATTCTATGAGCCATAGTAATCCCACTTCCAAAGGCATAGTTCAGAGTTCCCTGGTATCTCCATGCTTTTTTCCCCCTAGTTTAAAAATCCATTTCAAGCTTAGTTTGTCAGAACATCACATCAATCTGCAAAATTCTGCCTGGTTTTAACAGTGTGAAGATTTCAACCCTTTTCTCTCTCCCTCAGCCTCTCCTTTCTATAGCAAATTTAACCTGCTACCACTGCCAAACTCCATACGCTGCAAGGAGGAGCAGGACAACTTCCCCAAAAGAGGTCTCCAGCCTGCTCAATGCCCATATACATTCAAACAAAGATTTTGCTGATAACAAACTAAGACCCATAGCAATATCCCTGTATGTTATTAGAGCTGTGATACTGTGAAGGCAAACCAAGCCTACCTGCACCTATAGATGTGCTCCTGAAACTGCTTCATGTTGCTGGAGCGGCTGTAGGAGAGACAGCTGGACGATGATTTTTCAAGCCCTTTCTTCTCTTCCCTGGTGAGCTGTGCTGCAGCAGGAGGGGCTGGTGGCCAGGCACAGCCTGGCACCTCTGGGAGCTCATTGCTCAAAGGCTTCCTGCCAGGCCGGTGGGACCTTGCACTGGAAGGAGCAGGAGCTGGTGAGATGGGGGAGTAGCGTCTCACAGTCATGGTGGTGTCTGAGAAACAGAGAAAGAAGCAGAGCTGAAAACAGTAATTTAGATATCCTCAATATATGTTTGGAGAATGACTTTTTACATTGGCAGACAGTGATAGAAGAAAGGGGAACAGTTTTAAGCTAAAAGAGGGGACATTTAGATTAGATGTTAGGAGGAATATCTTTACAGTGAGGGTGGTGAGACACTGGAAGAAGATGCCCAGGGAAGTTGTGGATGCCCCATCCCTGCAAGTGTTGAAGGCCAGGTTTATGGGTCTTTGAGCAATCTTGTCTAGTGTAAGGTGTCCTTGCCCACAGCAGGGGAATTGGAACTAGGTGATCTTTAAGGTCCCTTCCAGCCTCAAATATTCTATCATTCTATTTTGAATCACTTTCTTTGGGCTCAGAAAAGCTTTGTACATGGTGAGGCTGAGAGGCAGAGAAGGTCAGACAGTCCCTTTGGGTCTCACCCTTTACCCTAGAAGACAGCTGGAGAGGAAGAGCCACAGCTTTCCCACTTGCCAAAACTCCAGACTGCTGTTCCCAAACTGATGACATCTGCGGTCACAAGCAGCCCCGGTTTAAGAGGCCTTCAGGTTGGTAACCTGGCCATTGGGTCAGTAGACTTGGCAGCAGCTACCTGACTTCACATCAGTCCACTAGTGCTGTTCACCCTCTCATTCATTCACACAGATTTGTCTCTGTGAAAACTTGTAGGGCCATTTCTCCAATACTTCTCACCAACCAACATTTTGCTCTAATTCCCAATTCTTCATATCCTCCAGAAGTCACAACCAGACTTCTCTAACTAAGGATTATTTCTGTTTTTCTCCTCTAATAAAATTGTTAAGAGAATGTAGTCCTATATGGTGGCCCCTTTCTGTCTCAGCGAGAACTGTGTTATCTGCAAAACTAAACTGCACTTCTGGCATGATGTATGCAGCCAACTCATCATTATTTGTCATTATTTGTAGCATTTTTCTTATTTTTTACTAAGGCAAGAGAGGTTATGGCATGGTTACAGCTGTTGGCCCTTTTCTGCCAGGGACAGACAGGGGACAGGCATGGGCAGGATAGTCCATGCCTTCAAAAACCCAAAGCAGTAAGTCAAATTCTGCTTAAACAAACTGAACTCCTTGAGTTGGATCCTTTCTTTGCGCAGAAGTAAAATACTTCACTAAGCTCAGCTTGGGGGATGCACCCTAAAAAGACCACAGAGCAAGACACCCACTTATGGTGGGTTTAGGTGCAAGCACAAAAGGTGGCCAGAGCACTTTCACGGAGCTGATCAGACAGACAACCAGCAGCTCACCCCCCCCCTCGCTGCAGGTATGTAACAGCCAGGCTGGGAGATCCTGCATGGGCAGCACTCTCGGGTGCCATGGACAGTCTCAGACAGCCCCGACTCGTTGGTACCTGTCTGCTCCTCTGGCGCCGGAGCAGGACTGGCTGTGATGCTTCCCTGCAGAGCTGCTGCAGAGCCAGCAGGTCCTTCCCCATCACCGGCGAGGCTCCTCATGTCGCTGTTCCCACCTCCTCCAGCTGCTTCTGTCTCCGGTGGCACAACTTTCTGCCCACAGACCTGCAGCTCTCCCTTCAGTGCCCTGTTTTCCCTCTCCAGCTTGTTGATTTGGGAACGCATCTTTCGGATGACCTGGAGGAGGTGTGCATTTCCCTCCATGGTCCCACTCCAAGCAGAAGGCTCCCTGCCCTCCTGCAAAGTGCCTACCCTGCAGAGAGGCAGGCAGACAGACCCTGCCCTTAAATCCTCTGGACAATGCGAGTCCCTCCCTGCATGCCCAGCACGGGCCAGATCTGAGCGCTGAGAGGGCTGGACCGAGTTGTCAGGTTACTAAGAGAGGGCCCATGATTTATTCATTCGGGGGCTCACGTTTCAGAGCAGCGCTGGCCTCTCACACCCCGCACAAATCACTGTCAACACGGTATTGATGCACCATCGGAAAACCCGCCCGCCCCCTCGCTCGCCTCGGGCTTTGGATTTCTCGGCATGGACCAAGGAGGACCAGAGCCCACTTCCTTTGGTTTATCCAAAAAGGCCAGCGATCGTCTCCACGGCACAGAGGGAGGGTTGCCCTTTGCGGGGCAGCGATTCCTCTCTCCTTTAACACGGGGTAAATTACTCTCTTTCGCTCTGTGCATCTGGAAAAGAATTAGCGATTTCTCACAGGAAAATTAAATTTCTAAATGAAAGTTGATACAGTGTAAGACCCCCACTATTAACAACATATGCCAGAAGCTGTGATAGACAAGCAGCTACACTAAAGCTCTCCTGGAAGGCCACAGCAGAGCCCAGGCCCTTTCTGGGCACCGAGGGAGGCTCGCTGGAGTGGAGCACCAGCATCCCAGGAGTGTAACAAGAGACAGATCAGGCATGATTCTTGCATTAGGAAGAGAAATACAATCCCCTGTGCTTCTCTCATCACCTAGTCCCTAAAGCCATCTTTCTGCTGGCAATAAAATGCAAAAACCTGTGGAACATTCTTCCCACTCGCCAAAACTTACTTCAAAATACAAAACTGAGAATGCCATAAAGTCAGCAGTAAAATAATTTAACACGCCTTTTGCTTTGAGGCCACTCACTTCCCAATAGCTCAACAGTGACTCAGGAATATTTTAAAGAGAAGAAAAGACCTTTCAGCTGTGTGCACTTCCCTGCTCTGCTGCTGAAGGCTGGGGGAGGAAAGGAAAACTGCTGTGAAATGCTTTAAAAAACAGATGACTCAGTTTTATTTTTTCCAGAGGGTGTGTCAGAAGGACTATCATGAGGAATCCATTGGGTCTATGAGGAAGTGCTGCTGCCCAGCAACTACTGGAAAGTTGGGAAGAAACTGCTGGAATTGAGAGAAAACCAAGGATGGGGGTGAGGAGCTCTGCCCTGGGGTATATGTCCCCATGTGGGTAGTGCCCCTTCCTTGGAGCATCCTCAAAAAGTGCTTCATAAGGACAAAGTGGTTCCTGCAGGTCACACTGTGCTCCCTCCCCTGCTGACCTACAGCCACACGCTGTGCCTGACAAGGGCAGGTGGGACTTGCTGTACAACCTGCAGGAATACTCACCTATGCTGATTTTTCCAGTGACACAGGCACAAGGCTGGGGACCAGGAGCTGTGAGAGTTGCTGGTCACCTCCTGGGAACCTCTCCAGAGGGCTCTGCATACAGAGGGATGAAAGGAATGTGAGTTCTCAGGATCCAGATGAAGCCCACAGCACCCACGACCTCTCACGCAATCACAATGCGAGGGGAGGAGCAAATCAGGCCCTGAACATTTTCCTGCCTTCTGCTGGGCTGGCATGCCAGGCTGTCTGGGCCTGGCATGCCAGCATTAACCTTGGCAGAGCTCCTGGTGGGATGTGGCAGTCTTTGCTCCAGCTTACCTAGAGCACTGTCAGCAAGAGGCATCAGCTTATGCCGAGTTTATTTCTCCCCTCTAGAGAGGTGCATGTTGCTGTGGGCATAGGAGTATACAGATGGGAAGAAATAGGCAAAGCTGGGCTTAGAAAAGGGCTTCACCCAGGCTTCAATAACAGTGTAGTTGTCCCCGTGTTGGGGACAACGCACAGTGACCATTATGGTTCTGTTTCTCCAGCAAGCAAATCAGGTACTGGAGCAGTGACAGCACCCAAGTGTAATTATGATATCGCAGCTGATCCTGCAGCAGGTGGGTTTGGCTGGGCAGGGGACACTTGCCAACTCAGCAATTAGCTTACCCCTGCTGGAGCTGAAGACATCTGCTCTCCTGATCCCATGCCTGCTGCTCCTCTGGAACCAGAGCAGGCACAGACCTTTTGATATACCAAAAACTTCTGAGGAAATGGCTTGTAACCTCGTACAGCTGCTCCTGCTGCAACTCCTGCCCAGGGATGGATGGGCAGGGGGCCAGATGACTCAGGAGTTTTGGACAGTGGAAAAGTGGCAAAGCTACCTTTGCCACTGGGGTGATTGGTGTGTCCCCTGTAAGCAGAAATTGTTTTTGTAAATTAGTAGGGTCCAAGATGTGTGCTTGCCCTGCCAGCTCCCAGGTGCTGCCACTCCACATGCCACAGGTGGGAAACGTCCTCGGTGCCTCTTAGCAGTGGCACACTCACAGGCTGCAGATTTTGGCTGGGTGTATCTTCAGTGTGCCTTCCTGTGCTTACCACAAACACCTATAGCTGTGTGGTTTTTGCTATAAAACACTTCCACTTTAAATAATTTAACAGAAAGGCCAATTTCTCACACCTGAGCTGCTTTGGCAAGCTGTGCATGGTAGGACACGGACCTGGGTAAAATTGTATTCACCCTCAGTCATATCTGAACCTCTCCACTAGAAAGAACAACCAAAGACAGAGTTCCTGGCAGCTGTTGGGCTCGAGGAGCCCCATAGCAATATCTCCATGTGGCTGCTCGTGCATGTGCTCAGTGGACTGTATGAAACACATTCCAAGCAGTACTGCAGCAGAAAACCTGTGAACACAACACACAAGCCTTCTGGAGCAGCTTCATCCAAAACTGTGGGGAGCTCAGCTCTTTATGCTGCCACTGCTTGATATTCTGCAGAAGGGAAGGGCTGCATGGAGAGTGAGAAGGTACAGTGTGAGAACTGCCATCAGCAGAAAACTGCACCTGCACAGCCACCACCATCAGTGAATGGTTTTTATAATCATCTCACTTCCAAATCTTCTGTCTTGCTCCCCTTAGGTTAGAGAGAAAAACACCCAAAAAGGACTCATTGCTACTCTAGTAAGATTTTTTTTCCCAGTCAAATCAGAACACTTTGTCACGGGAAGTATTCATACAACTGCTGTTGATTTTTCAAGGACACAGTGCAGCCGGAGGTTTTTCATGCCTCCCAGTGGCAAGGGAGTCCCTGTGGAAAAAGACAGAGCCTTCCTTCTCCAGGGCTAAACCCGATCAACAGAGAGCACAAGCACCAGGCTTCTGCTGCCAAAAACATGCACCAAATCACTGCTGTGACACCTGCACTCTGCACTACCACAGCAGGGACAGCTGAGGCTGCCCCTTCCACCACATGTGCTGATCAGAGCATGGCTGGGCTCTCACAGGCTTTAGTCTTCAGGAGGAAGGAGATGGATGCAGAAGGACAAGACTGAATGTGGCTGGAGGCGGAAAGGCTCTTTCTGTTACTATTTAGCAATAAACAAACACCCTTCCTTTTTGCCTGGCAGCTACTCCTCCAAACTCAGATTTCCATCCTGATGGTGCTCTGCTCCCCCTCTGATGCTTCTGCTGCACCTTCACCCCTGCCTGCCACAAGGCACCACATCACACTGGTCCTATGGCATCTTGACTGAGGACCAACAATGCTGCACTGCATCTTCAGCCTTTCTGGGACAGGATGAGGGAGAAGCAGAGCAGCCTATTCGCCCAGACAGGAAATCTTGGGGAAGAGAGATGGCTCACAGCTCCATTATCCTGGCATCCAGCCTGAAGCCCAGAGCTCTGTCAGGGCTGGAGTCTCCAGGGCAGGTTTGCTGTTGTAAGTCTTGAATGGCAGAAGCACTGGATTTATGCATCCTATAAAAAATGACCAAGCAAAAGCTTAACAGTAGCGCAGTCAAGGTCAGTGCTAAACCCTTCCTATGGCCACTGTACAAGAATATCCCTGTGACCTGAGTCCTTGCTTGGTTTCTGGCTTTGAAAAGTTTTACACTTCATCGTGGTGCAAAAGAGCCTAATTCTCTTCTGAATTTGACTGTACAACTTAAGGAGGTAAAAAAAGAATATTTCAGTTGAATTAAAAATTAAAAAAAACCCCAGTTTTTATGTGCTGATTCTGTTTTGCTGATGCACTTCTCATAATTTTGCTCCTGTACATCTGAAGGGTCTGAACAGGTCTAATGTCAAAATTTGATCCCATATTGGCCTTCTCCTTGTTTAATTCTCAGTGG
Source organism: Oxyruncus cristatus (assembly GCA_013399855.1). Lineage (NCBI taxonomy): Eukaryota > Metazoa > Chordata > Aves > Passeriformes > Cotingidae > Oxyruncus > Oxyruncus cristatus. Next base: position 673,415 of record VXAY01002359.1, read on the forward strand.
GTTCTCCATTTTAATGGTAAATTAAGAGGCAAATGGTAAATTTAAGAGGTAAATTTATATTTTTTCCAATTTTGATTTCTCCCTTTTCATTCTTCGCAGAGTTTAGACATTTAGACCTTTAGGCATTCAAATTATCCCTATGCTTTACTTGGCCAGTACTATTGCTTGAGGCTCAGCAGCAGGGTTGAGATTGATGCCATTACAAATGTGTTGTCTTCCATGCACTCGAATTTAAACAGCTCGAATGTGGTGGGACATGTGACACAGTCTGCAAGGCCCTTGCTCACCTGAGCCCAGCATGTGGGCAGCCACCTCAGGGTTCCCACAGGTGCTGCTCTGCTGGGCCAGGTCACATCTTGTTTTGGATGGATTTCATCTGGAAATGCTCAGCCATGCAAAGAAATGCATCCTTCTTGTGAGGAAAGGGTTTGACAGAATAGATTTTGCAGCACAAATTGGAAATGTTCTAATAATTGGACAAACGGCTCAGCTTCCAAAGTTTGCTGGTCATGTCTGTGTTTAGTAGTTTCCTTAAATGCCCTGGCCATGGACTCCCCAGGGAGAGTGCTGCTCTCAGCCCCAGTTCCCAGCCTGTGTTCACCCATCCAAGAGGTACATCCCGGTAGGGCCACTGCTCCTTCCTCAGGTCAGTCTGGGCTCCTCCCAGAGCTGAGCTTCCACAGTGAAGGCAGGTACAGAAGCTCGTAACAATTTCTGCAGCAGTGCCTCAGGCTTTCACCAAGGCAAGCAGCTAATTATTCATTGACAAGATTCATTGCTGGGCTCTTTGGAGCACCCCCAGTTTTAGCTGTGAGAAAACCTCCCTCTCCTCTGAGCGAGCATCACTCTACAGACGAAAGGGGAACCTGGAGGCCCATTTTGGTACGTTCCCACAGCTACAAATCCTAAAAAATATCCGTTCTTATTCTGAAAAGTGTGACTTTTGGATCTTACCTGTTGCACAGTTGAAATCTGCTATTCCTAATCCCCCTCTGAAGTTCAAAGGTTATGTATGTCAGTGTTGGGGCACCCATGTGGGAGAGTGCCAGTGCTACCATGCCAACAGGCAGGTGCCTGCCCTCCCTGCTTCAGGCTGTTCCCCAGAACCACAGCCCACCTACACATAGAAGGAAACTCCTTTTTCACCTGTGTAAAAAGGGCTGAGACAGTGCCCTTGTGTGCAGAGCTCTGTAGGAGCCCAGAGCAGCATCCACGAAGCCGCCCAAGCCGAGGGCGACATGCTCCTGCCCTACTGGCATATCCACAGCCTGGGCTGCAGCCACCCCCACCACCCGGCACGGGAGCCGCCTTCCTGACCCGCCACCCACGTCTGAACAAAGCGTGAACAGCATCTGACTCATGTCACTTCTGACCAAAGCTGTTTTCTGAGCAAGCTCGGGCAGCAGAACGAAAATTACCCTGTGGATTGGCAGGACGAGCCCAGGAAGGCAATTGCAAGTCTGCATGAATGCTCTGTCCTTGACATTGAAGTGGGAGGAGGAAGTGCAGCAGCACACCAAGTGGGAAGGAGATACGGGGCACAGGGGCACGAGCTGCCTTTGGGACACAGACATGACCAGCAGCATTTGGAGAAAAAGTGGGGAGTGGTGAGGGCCGACCCTGTGGAAATGCTCACCAGCCTCACATGTAGCCAGGCATGAGAGCCTACAAACCTGCCTGCTTTCTATGCTTGAATGAGACCTTGCCTCACACTCATGACTAATTAAATGCTCCCTTTTAACCATGTCTGAGTGCTGACTGTTGCTCACAGTGGATGTAGTGAGACAGTTGTGGAGAGTAAGCTGCGTAACCTCTCAGAAACAAAACAAGATGGCAAAAATCAATTATATGTGTAAAGCATTCTCAGGTTTCAAAAACTCATTAGGTAACAATGGCACAAAGTTTTTAATTAGTCTATTAAAAGGTAACTGTTTAACTTGTTAATGTCTATTAAGCATCCTTTTTCTTTTGCAAGGACCATTTGCCTGACTGTGCCTTAACACCCACATGGATGCAGAAAATCCCACACGAGCCCTCTTAAAAGGAGCCTCTGCTTGCTTTGGTGCCTGCAGGGAGCCAAGCACCTGTGCAACACACGGAGCCTCTTGCCTGATGTATACAGCCCCATATCTTACTAGTGCTGCTTTGATTTTGAGCATTCGAGGTTTCTGAAAGGGGTCTGGATTCCAGCAGGGGATGCTCAATACTTTTGAAAAACCAGGCTTAACCTGGACGTGGGAAATGGAAACACCGAGATACGTGAGTCATGTCTGAAAACCTTGGCTACAGTTTTGGACTGGGCTGGCAGTGAAGCAAGGCTAGAGAAATGTTTCAAACTTTTCAGAGGGCACTTCAGGGCTTTGTGTTGCATTTCCAAGGCTCTGAGTCTCTGTCCCTTTAAATGGATCCTCAAGTTAGTGTGGAATAATCAGAATTAGTCTCTTTTATGCCAGCTCCCTGCAAGCACAACATATGCTACAGAGTACAAAACCTTGCCTCATGCAAGAGAATCTATAAGCTCAGCTGGAGATTTTCATAACGAGGAGCTTGCAACTGGGCCCACAGTTACCTGCACAAAGCTTGCAATAGCTTTCAAATTAAAACAAGCCCTCACTCACTGGAAAGAGCCTTGTGACTACTGAGCAGCCTCAAGATGAAAATCCAGCCCAAAATTAAAAATATTAATAATTATTTCTTAATCAGTTTTCTCAAGCAAAACAAACCATATAAAATGTATGTGAGGATATTTGAATCTCTGTAGCTATATCATGCCATATTTAATCCGTGCAAAACCATCTAAAACATGACTCAGAACTATAGGGAACACCACATGGCACATGCAGGTCACAAAAACAGATCACGGGGCAAGTAACACCCTCACAGCTGTTCTCCAACAAAAATTGGTGATTACAGCTCACTGAAGCAGCACACGGGGAGCACAGCTTAAAAAGCACACCTGAAAGGCAGTTTCCATAAGCTGGGGGGTAATTAATCAGAAAAAAGGGAAGCGTGCATTTCTCTGCTGCTGTTCAGGGGGAGGTGTTCACACTGAGAACTTCAAGATGCTTTAGTGAGTAATTAAGAATCACATGAAGAACCTCAACAACCTGGACAGAAAAGTCAGTAATTATGATTGCACCTTTGCATTACCGAAAATTTTCCAAAAACACCCGTACATTTGTCAACTTAACAAAAGCATTACAAGCAACCATGCACATGTCCCATGTGGGCTCGGACTCCTGAAGGACTGAAGGACACTCATTACTGAAAGGCAGACACTCCTGAAGGCACACACAGATACTCCTGAACGCATGGGAGCTGCCCAGGATTGATCCCAAACCTCTGTTGGGCACAGCTTCCCTGCAGGGGCAGCAGCACCACCTCCCACAGTGCCATGAGCCAGAACTGCTTAAGTATCATTTTTTTTTGCATCTTGAGGCAATACATATGGAATAGACATACCACTTACTAAACTAGGAGCCTCTCCAAGATGAGCTCTCTACCATTCTGCCTTAAAGCCACTCAATACTCTCTTGCCTGATAATCCAGACACTGTGAGAGCCTTCCCCTAACCCTGCTGGTTTCACTTTTACTTTTTCCCCATCTCCAAATACTCCAGTGCATGCCTGGGAGGTAGGAAAGTTACTTGCTATTTTCCATAGCTAATATTTCACCAAGGAACTGTGCTGGACTTTTCTTGGAAAGAATAATAATGTTCACTCTTCCTCCACCAGCTGCCCAGGGAGCTGACAGCTGCCCAGAGATGCTCTCTGCAGCCTGCAAGCAAAGACATGCTGGAAGACCCTGTGTGGGAGAGCTGTGGGCACCCAGACTGGGGTCTGCATCCTCTGCTGCTGGCCATGAGCCCACCCTGATCTCCGCCTGGCTTCCCACTCCCTCCGCACAGGGTAAACCCTGTCCTGTCACAGCCTCTACTCCAAAAATGGTACCCAGTGTCCCTTTCCCTTCTGCTGTACATGCTGCTGCCTGCACTAGGAAGAGGGGTGGGTTCAGCAGCCCCCCTTGGTGGGGTAAGCAGCACTGCCAGGGGCTGCCACACGGAGGGCACAGCCAGAGGGACCACACCATTTGGAGTAAACTCCAGCACATCCCCAATTTGAGTCATTTTGAAACAAAAGCACCAAGTGGGCATTTGCCAAAGCTTCTCCTGCTTTTCCCAATTCAAATTATTCTCTTCAGTTTTAATTAGAAAGTAATTTCAGTCGTGTTTTCCAGTAAGAGAGATTCTGTGTTTGAAGTGCAGGGGAGATGGGCCCCAGCCCTGAGGGAGGCAGTGGGAATAGAGCCGTGTGGATGGCCACTGTAGTGAGGCAGGGGCTAATGATCCTGATGCCTTGCAATCTGAATGTCCCAGACTTGGCAGCTTGGAAGAAGCACTGCTGCAGCACGTGTGATCTCTGAGAGGTCCCGACCCACTGTCCCTAAATCGCTGCTCACGTTTTGATCTCTCTCATGAGCCGTGTTCTGTGCGGTGCAGGCAGAGGGGCCGTTCCCATCACAGGGCTTACCTGGGAGCCGAAGCCAAGTGGATGCTTTGCCACACAGGAGCTGAACACCGGCATTTTTGCAGCCCAAAAGACCCACAGCAGGTTTTGTCTCCGCTGTTGCACAGAGCGTGCTCACAGAGAGGGAGCCCTGCCCCTTCTTGTCAGGATGTATGTAGCCAGGGCCACTGCAAAAGCAAAAAAACCACGAAGAAAACAACAAAAAGAAACCTGCTGTTTCCATGCCAGGCAGCCAAGGAGCAGGAAAGGAGCAGAAGGAGCAGGAAACCTGTGTCCTGTCAAGAGGTCCATGCCAAGTGGTTCCTGCTTGAGCAGCTCATGCAAACGCAGAGCGGATGCAGTGATGGTGAAGCTGAAGGTTCTTTCTGGTCATGGTCATAGTTCTACATGGGCTGGGCTGTTCTTTGCCTTTTGGATTCATTTTATTTATCTCAATACAATTGTCTTAAATAACATAGTTATTTGTTTTTTTTTTGTTTTTTTTCTTTTTCTACAGCTTTGAATGCTTTCCTCCAAATCCCATTTCTCTGTTCTCATTTGTTATTTAACATCCTTAGACTTTAACTGCCTAGGTTCAAAGCTCACTTCATGGCTTTAATTTGCTGGTTGTGAACGTGTGATCCTGATTATTTTCATGATTATCTACATATTATAAGAAAAAGCTTTTGCATGCATACCAAACGTTAAAAATAGGTAAATGCATTCAAATCAATAGCAGTTTGAAGTAAAAGGTACTGCAGCCTGGAGCTTCTCAGCATATGTGGAACAACGGTTTTCATGCTGAGATCCAAAAAGCCCCATTTAAAGCTACGTATGGATGTAATTTTACTTCTTCCCAGATCCAGGCCTGTGGATGGCCAGCACAGGGGCAGTGTGTCAGGAGTACGAATGGTACAGATCGACTCCTCCCATTTTGGATATTATCAAAAAAATAAAGTTTTTTAAAAAAATTATTCCTGTTCAGATGAACACTATGTTGCCAATGTAACATCTCTTCAGCGAATGTTAAGATATAATTACCCTGCAAGGAATGATTCCTATTAAACATTTAATACATCTCCCTCTAATTGAAATTTAAGCCTTTGGTTGTGGTTGGGTGTCACTAAAGATGTGATTGAACATAAAATATGTATAACACTTAACTCCTTTTGGGGTGTTGAGAGAGCTTCCACTAAGTAACAAACATGAATAATTTCTTTTGCACTCTAAAAAGTTTTTAAAGAAGCTCGATTTGAGTCTGACACAGGAAGATCTCCTTCCTCAGATGAAAGGGAATCTTTCACCAGCTTTGCCTGCAGCAGCAGGGGGATGAGCCTCTTCCAGCTGGAGGAATAAGTGTAAGTAAGAATACACTGTGAAACAATTTATGGAGAAAACCTCAGCTCTGAGAACAGCTGACCATGATCTTGTGGCAGCCCTAGACAAAAGGAGTCTCAAAGGGGGGTTCTTAACAGAAAAAAAAAGGTGCAGACCTCATGTAATCCTATGAGTTTGAAAAGCAGCAAGTGTACGAAGAGCCTTTTCCTACAGCGCCATGGACAGGGTGGATGTGCATTCAGTGCCTACACATCAGACCTCTGCAGTTTCTGTTGCTGAATTTTATCGTGGTAAAGGGCCAAACCCTGTCTTTGTGATCATCCTACAGCCTGACATGCCTCCTGTATTTCTCTCATTCTCTCCCCTCAAACACTGGGACCATCCATGGTTTGATGCTTTGTTTTCTCTCCCTGCTGCAGCCTTGTTTCAAAGCTAATGTTTTTGCTAATTGCTTTCACTCTACTAAGTTTAAAGTCTTTGAACACAGCAAGAGAGGAAGAGCCATCTGGAACAAGGACCCAGCTACGCTCAAGCATGAGCATCTCTTAACACCAGCAATAAGGTAACTCCAGAATATGGGCTGGATTTTCAAAACACTGAGGGAGCTGCAGAGCTGGTTGCTTAAGATAAACCAAACTCAACAGCCCTTGGACTTACACATGAAACTCATTTTGTGTGCAATCTATTGAGAAAATAACTCAGGGATTTCCTTACCTCTGCTTTACAGACCACAGTTTGGCTTCAGACCAGCCTGGCATCATCCTGCAACATTCCCTTGGTGCAAACCATGCTTTTGCAATCTAGTTATTCCCAAAGAAGCCCAACAACAGATGTAGTTGTGAACATTAATTAGAGACAGTCTGTCTCCAAATCACCTTGATGGCTTCTGAAGTACCCGTCCATAAACACAAATCATCATAAACACATAATGAGTCCAGGGAGACAAACAAACCAAGGGACAAGAGGACTCAATGCCCACTTACCTCTCTGTGCAGTGCATTCCTGCTGTCACCACTGATTGCTGGTTCCTCCCATACATACAAAGAAGCTGGTGACTTTACCTATCACTGTATATGTGGTACAAAGCAAGTTCAAATTTGGGCCAGAAATCATTCCTGTCAGTAGACTACTGGTTTTGAAGGGTGCAGTGTCCCCTGACAGTGGGACAGCAGCAAGTGCTGGAAGCACTGGCAAGCAGGCAGAGGCTGGGTGATGGCACTTCTATGACAAAAATTAGAAAACTAAAAAAACTATTAGGGCTTAAGGCATCATCTACCTTGCACAGAGATGGGGTGAATTCAGATGTCATCCTTGGCTTGGCCTGCAGGGCCAGGGTGCAACTTGAGCTGAGATTCATTGGTTGCAAACTGGGGCTGTTATGGGAAGAGACAGCAGGGCAGATTGAGGAAATGCAGCAGAAAAGTCCTCCTGATAACCCCAGGTAGAAAGACAGGCCTCTGCCTGAACAAATACTCGTGAACCTGTGGAGGCCTCTGGGGAGTCACCAGAGTTTCTCCAGGGAAAATGAGCTAATGAGAAAAACCCCAGCTTAACAGAATCATGGGGACTGCATGCATAGGAGAGAGGAATCCCAACACATAGGCACAGTGAGCAGGGATTTTCTATGAATGAACATGAAAGAGTGTGGGAACGCTGAGGTTAAAGGGAAGTCCTAAGAGCTGGCAGAACTGCTCTGCCTCATCCCAACACGATGCAGAAACCAAAAGAAAATATCTCACTCGAGGCACATGGTTTCCCAAAGTGCTCTGGGCAAAATCTGGGACTACAAACTTCAAAGAAAAATCAGAGTTTTCTTGGCCTCAAGCAGGAGAACTACACCGAGGCCCTTTCCCAGGGTGGCCTCAGTCTGGGGCTGTGGAGAGAATGTGAAGCCATGTTCTGGAGATGGCCATAAGCGTCCCTGTCAGCATCCACAACACAACAGACAGCAGAAATGCAGAAGGCATCCTGATCTCCACTGCTCTGGAGAGTGCTAACATGGGAATCAATGAATGCACAGACCTTCAAAGAGAAAGTTTTATGGACGCTTTTATACACATACACAAATATTTTAATATAATGGTAACTGAAATGTTATCCATATTCTTAGTACTGTCATAATTAACTAAAAAGATATTTTTTAAATTTTGTAAAAATGACATATTTTACACATCTTCTATTTACAATTGCAATATACTTAAATGTTATAAAACATCCACTTTGACCTTTAAAATATATGTATACTAGGACTTAGTATTAGATATATTATAATTTATAGCAAACTTAGGGTTTGCTGTGTACCTATCTGTTCAATGGGAATTTCGTAATCAGCCTGGCTTAATAAAGGCTGCTCAAAACCAAAAAGTGACAACAACATAAAAAAAGATAGGGAATGTGCAAATATTGGGATAGGCAATAAAATAAAAAAAATTCTCAAGCTTGCATTTTTAAAAATAACACCGTGAAGACTTCCAATAAATTAAAATCTTAACCCACAAATCCTTCTCCTGTTATTGTCCATGATCAACCTTATTTTCAGTACTATTAATCTAAAAGGAAAAAAAAACCAAAACCCCAAACAACAAAGAACAAACCCCAACCCTGCCACCCCAGATCTTCCTGAGGCTGTATGTTCCCCACGCCGCAGTCAAGCATCAGGGTTTGCTGGAGTGGTTGCTGCTGGCACAGACGAGCTGGCTCTATGGATGACTCGTGAATACGTGCGCTCCATCCCTTGATGTTTTGCCGAGTCCTCCTTGTATGCAATCTTGTCATAAAACAAGGGGAAAAAAAAGCAGCTGTGAGAGAGATCTGAATAGCCCAGTGTCTGAAGTGTCCATTGTCTAACTAAGGATTTCCCCCTTCTTATTTATTTCACAATGATGCTAAGGATCTGACTGAGGAAAAGGACTTTAGCCCAGTAAATGGAGGCTGCAGTGACAGGGATGACATTCTCTTTGTTGGTGGTAAAATGGGGCCGGACTGCGGTGACTGGCTTCTGCCAAGTGGTGCTTTGTGGGGTTCCCTGAACTGCTTTACTCTCACACTCTCATACAAACACAAATGAGAAGTCACCTACACTTTGCAAACTCACAGGCAGCATCAACAGCAGAAGAGAAACCTCTCCCCTTCACAAAGCTCCAGGTGTAATCCTACCCCATCAACCCACAGCTATCCCTGGCCAGGGCTGCAGGTCAATACCACAGTTATTACTCGGCCAGACGTGACCACTCAGCTCCAGTGCCTGAGACAGCAGCGTGGGCAGCTTTTGCATTAGGAGGTTCTTGTTGAGCTGCCCCACTGGCCTCCCCCAAGTTCAAAACTAGGGTCTAAAGAACAGGCCTCTCAACACTGCTCATGGACAACACATCACACATATACCATGGCACTCGTTTTTTTTGTAACTCCCCAAGCAAGGGAGTCATTAGACACGAAACTAAACAAACACACCCAGTAGAAAAACCAGCAAGTGAGGAAAGTACATGACATTAAAAGAAAAAAAAAAAATAGATGTAAGAAAAATGAACATACCACTTTTGGCTATAGTATTGAGGGAAATGTTAGACAGGGAAGAAGAGAAGCTGTATAAGCAAGGACCATGACAGAGCTGTCAGAAAAGAAAAACAAAACAAAACAAAAAAGAGAAAAACATACGGTGATGAAAGAGTCACTGTCTGTAGGTGAGAAACAAAGCTCTCTTGAGTACGACAATGGGAAAGATGGCAAATAGTTCTGCTGTAAAGCACACAGCACAGTTGCAAGAGAACCTCAAGCTTTCCAACTGTGAGATAAATATTTCAGCCACAGTTTATAGCATGTGATTTCTCTGAGGCAACACTCAGCTCAGAAGTAGGGAGTTCATGTGCTCACTGCAAGAGCAGTAGAATTTTCCCCAAAAGCCACGCTTCCTGGAAAACTGGGCTGGCACTTCTAAGGCTTTCCCACAGGACTGCAAGTGATTTTCAGTGTGGACTTTCAAATTCAGACGATTTTGGTAAAACAGATGACAATTTTGACTTTTGATGGATGAACTCTTAACTTTACATATTAGCATTGTTTTGTACAAGTAATTTTGTATCATTTAGTAGTTTCATTTACATGAAGAAAACTCAGAGCTCACTGATAGAAATACAAGTGTGAGAATTTAACAGAACTCTCCAAATGTGTTTTATGAATGCTGAAACTCATGGCCTGCTCATGCCTCATTGGAGTTAAACATTCGTCTTCCATTCTCGTGGTGAACAGGAGGTTCACACAGGACATATGGTACTGCCTCTGCACACTGACTGGATGGCCAAAATAATTCCATGGGAGAGGCATGAACATTGAGTAACAAATAACATCCTTAATACCTACATACTTACTACAGCAGCGATAAATATTAGTTCTGATAAAATCACTGGAATGCTTGAGGTTCACAAATCTTTATACACCCAAACAGGAAGGGAGCAAAACTCCAAGAACAGCAACCACCACTGAGCTCAACCCCCACCTGGCACACACCAAGCCTCCAAGAAATTATGAGCTTCACACACAGCAAAAAACTTGCCCAATTCCACAGTAAGTACAACAATGGGTGAAAAATTCAGATCAATCCTTATTCTCCTCATATGTGAAGATGAATAATGCAGCATGGTATAATGGGGTGCCAATTAAGATGCTTCTGTGAGACGCCATCACTGATACCAGTGGTTAAGCCAAGTAACTCTACACAAACACTGCTTATGGATGCTGCAGGCACCTGGAAATGCAGCATAACTGATAGAGAGGAACTATTTCTCAGATGCAATCTAAGGTGGCCTACACATAAGCATCCAGAGATATAATTAAGCATGGTTTAATTTGCTCTTTAGTATGTAGGATCACTCAATATTTAATGAAAACACACAAAAACATAATGAAAAAAAAAATCTGCCTAGTCACAGCAGTAGAATATCTGCAAGTGTGCACTGGAGTCCAGTTCAGAATTTTGGGATGCACTTCATATAATGTAACCACGTACGCTCATCCTTATGACGCTGCTAACAGCTGAAATGCATGGCATCTATTTTGAAAGTGTTCTCAAATATAAAAAAAATTTAAAAATTAACTTTCTTTGAAAGCTGAATACAAATAGAAACTACAGATACCTCCTCCAGTTATAAGCTACATCTTAAGAGCAGTTTACTCTTTTAAGGAAATACATCACAGGACAAAGCAAGCAAAGCATAAAGCACTAGTTTAAACTGACTATCTTTCTATGCCCTTTAACCTCAGTCAGCATTTAGCCCCATGAACATTTAACTTTTCAATATGTAGCAATAAAGGCAGAAGACTGATCTTTGTTGATCAGATTCATTATATACAATATACCTGGATTTAAACAAAGAGAGCGGGGAAGAAAGAAAGAAACAAACAAACGAGTAAACTGTTTTCTCAGTGACTGTTGCGTTGTGAGGTTTTACTTCTAGTATTTTGCTCTACAGTTTCCTTTGTCACTAGAAGACACAATCAGCCACCCACATTCAGCCCAACCAGCACCAAAATAGATGATCTGACCTGTTCATTCATAACTACAGAGAGCTCGCTGAGCATATCCTTATAATGAGACTTCATCTCTCCCTGATACTCAAACTGGTCCTCCTTAATAAGGCGCTCGTTGACATCAAGAGCATGTCCACATGCTTCAGCAAATTGCCTACAAGTACAAAAACACAAAAATCAACCATACAAATTTTGTAATAATGAAAAAAACCTATCTATCTCTCTCTATATATATACACACAGTACCGTATCTCTTCTCTCCCTTGCAAGTTACACCTTGTTGGAACTGAATTTCAGAACTCAGTCGCAGATTAAGAGGAATGTAGGCTACAAGGATGGCCCAAAACTTAGTGTTTTCTTAGGAATGATTTGTAATTTAGGGTAAATGCAGATGTAAATTAGGCCAGCCTAATTTTTTGTGACACATCTACTCATGCTATGCAGAGCATACTATGTGCTGAGCAGAGGGTGAAAAGCCTAAAATTAATGTTTACCTGAATATTTCCTTCAGAAGCTTAACTTGATTATCAGGATATCGCTTAGCATTTGTCTCTTCAAGAAATGCTCGAGCATAAGCCATTGGTCCAGCATTTACCTGGGGGAAAAATACACAGCTTAGGCACAGGGAACAAGCCATTCCATTGCCATTTCTCTTGTGATCCAAGGCTTGGGGACTGGCCTCAGGCAACCAAGCCTGTGAGAAGAACATCACCTCACTCCTCCTGGATGGAAGCTGAAGAGTTTTGCTGAAGAAAAGGTCAACCTTGTAAACGCTGTAGATCTCTGCTGGCTTTTGTAAGCCCCCAGCTAGTTAACCATCTAGACAACTACGTATTTGTTTGAAAACATTTTAATGAGGCTACCAGAAGTATATGTACTTCTCCCCAGGCCCAACTTTCCTGAATTGAAAATGACACAGCCAATCTGAACAAAACTCCCATTAAAGAATCTGCAAGCTTGGCTGAGTGATGAACTGTATTCTCAAGTGACACATGATGTGTCATGACACATGATGTGACACATGACACTTTTGGAAAGGTATTAACATTTATTTAAAAAAGACTTGACTGAAATACTTATATTTGCACATATATCCAGCAGTGGTCTAGACCAGTGGAAAGCTTTCCATTCAGTTATATATTTAGAGCAGGATCCAACAGCACTGGAATACAAGATATGACCAAAAATATAAAATAGACAAAACATATCTGAAATTCTAATAATCAGCATAAAATTTTAGGTAAAAGCACTGGTGAAAAAAAAGGAGAAAAAAGAAGGTAAATTGTTGTTACCTTGACACTGACACTTCCTTGGAGCTTGAGCTGCAGTCGGATCATGTCCACTTCTTCCATTGTGCAAAGCTGGTTGAGCTCTGAGACCTTTTTGGACATCTCATCAATTGCCACTTCGATAGGGTTCAGCTCTGTGCTGGTTTGGCTTATGACTTGAATACGCTTCTTCACGTAAGGAAACAAGTGACTGGCTACTCGAAAGAAAGAAATGTGTCAGAGAACTCTCCCAGCAAGAGAGCATTTAAGAAAGCAAAACAATGAAGTCAAAGGGTTAAGTTTTGACTTTGCCAAACTCTTTATCAATCCATAAAAATTAAGTTTTAAACACCAAATGAGTGGAAGTGACACAGCAGGTCCAAACTGAATTCTGGTGTCCCTGGTGCTGCAAGAGCATTTCCTTTTGAATTCACCACCCTTTGCTACCAAGCTCTATCACAATGCAGGTGGCAAAAGGTTCTCACTGCTGAGACTGTAGAATACACAAATTTCTTCTTCCGAGCTAAAGCACCAAATTACAAGCCCATACAGAACTTCAAACAGCTCAAAACATCCCATCAAACATGTTTCAAGTTAGAGGCAGGAGCCTCTAGTTTAGCCTAATTGAGTATCATGCACGGTGCTGGTGTTGGCTGGGATAGAGTTAATTTTCTTCACAGTAGCTGCTACTGGGAGGTGCTTTGGGTTTGTGTGGGAAATAGTGTTGATAACACAGGGATATTTTGGTCGTTGCTGAGCAGGGCTTAAACAGCACCAAGGACTTTTCTGCTCCTCACACCGTTCCACCAGCAAGTGGTGCGGGGGTACACAAGGAATTGGGAGGGGACACAGCCAGAACAGCTGACTCCACCTTACCCAAAGGATATTCTAGACCACATAGGATCATGTTAAGCATATGAAACTGAAGGAAGGAGAAAGAAAGGGAAGGGACATTTGGAGAGACAGCATTTGTCTTCCCAAGTCACTGTCACACGTGATGGAACCTGGGGATGGCTGCACACCTGCCTGCCCACGGGAAGTGTGAATGAATCCCTGGTTTTGCTTTGCTTGCGTGCACGGCTTTTCTTTAACTATTACACTGTCTTTACCTCAACCCATGAGTTTTTTCACTTTTACACCTCTGGTTCTCCCCCATCCCACCAGAGGACACTGAGTGAGCGGCTGCGTGGGGTGTAGCTGCAGGCTGAGGTTAAACCATGACACTCACCCACAGATGAGCTACTAGTAAAACACCATCCTTCAAGCAGTAAGGAGTTACCTTTCATATTCAACCTAAATACTTCTACAGGAGCTGAGAGAGGAATTATTCATCTCTAAAATTCTTTACTTCCATTCAAAGCCTTTCAGTGGATCTCAGAGTTTGGCAAAGGTGCTGTTGTGGCGCATTTAATCTAAGCTAACACTCTGTCCTGATCACCCTACATGCTTTGAAAGGCCTCCCAAATTCCTTGTATATCCTTCTCCAGTTAGCATCTGCTTTCAGTCAGCTCAGATCTAAATGAGCTCCAGTCTAGAGGGTGGCTGCCTCATTGGAGAGCAGGAAACTCAGGACTTCCAGAGCTGGAAGCACAAGTCGCAGCCAGGCGTGGCAGAGAGCCTGTGAACCAAAGACCTCAGCCAGACTGCACTTGCCCTCTGCCCAGCAGGCTCTGGAGCAGAGATGCTGTGCAGGCTCCGTTCCAGCCACTCAAGCACAATTATCTTCCACTGCTCCTCCAGTCATACCAGTAAGCCTCACTTTCTTCTCAAACTAAAAGCATGTAAGTTTACTTGGGAAGCAAATGAAAATAACATCAAACAGGAGTGGGGGAAAAAAAAAAAAAACACAAAAGAAAAGGATGTTTCCTTTAGAGAAAAGCACTGAGGTGAGCCAGAGGGAAAAGCTGGGGAGACAAGGAGGTCATCAAATTCCTGCTAAATGCCAGAGACGGAGCCAGGCTGAGAGCAGTAGGAGCTGATGACAGCATGTAATAACCCAGGGAAAATAATCTGCTGGAAGAACAACCCTCTCTGTTTTTGCCAGACAGACCATAACAGCTGCACTTTCAAGTCAGTGAAACTACCTGTTTCAATACAGATCTCAAAACACCTACTGCTGCTCGAGCACTTAAAAAAACCCCCACACAAGCTATTCCTCCTTTCTTCTTCTTACAAGCAGAACTGTGTCATATAACAAGACAGCTTCAGACATCAGTACCTCTTCCTTGACTTGCCAGAACAAAACTTTTAGGTGACTATGCCTGCACTATAAGCAGCTTTTTTCACTTTGTCCTTCGGGGGAAGCAGATGCACTGAAGTCAGTGGGAAACTGGATTTTCTGTCGCGTGGGAGCCTTCGCTGTGAACATCAGCCTCTCTGCCCACGGCTGCCCATGAGAACAACGCCTCCACCTCAGACAGTTTCTCTTACATCAAAATTCAGGCATGTCAAGTTTCAGTAGTAGTCTCAAGAAAGATTCTTCTTTAAAGAGATATCACACCATGATAAGAAACTAAAAATACTCAGTTTAATGTGACTCAGTAAAAGCAGGTATATCTAGTGCTCCTGACATTCCTGTCTTAAAACACTGATTGAAATCTTACCTCTCACTTAAAAAAATTTCTATATAATGTATCTTACTCCCATTTTGAACAAAAATTTCTATCTGCTAAGTTTTACTCTTCTTAGCAGAAGAGACACCCTACTTGTCTTTTTCTTTGACTCATTATTAAAAGAACAATGGTTCTAAGTGGTAAGCTGCCTCCAGCAGAACCACTCCCAAATTACATCACTGCAAGAACAGTTAAGATGGCAATTATAAGGAAAAATAAGGCAGCTGATGACGAATGAAAATAACTTTCCCTAGGACGGTCAGCAGGCCTGCAAGAAAGCACGTTGCCAACACTGTAAAGATGACTTATCATCCTGTACAACACGCTGTGCCCACTGACTGCAGAACACCTGGCACTCGACATGCACTGCTGGGCTGAGCTGGGGAAGGTGTGATGGGAGGCAGGGAGCAGCCAAGCAAACGTACTTGTCAGGATTGTGCGCCTCTTGCACTGCTCTTCCACCCCTCCATGCTTCTTTCCTGACAGCGTGAACGGCGTTTCAAACACAAAGCGGTTGATGTTGTGGTGCATTTCAAAGTCGGTCTTTCGATCTTCGGCTTCTTTCTCTTCAAAGAAAGGTGTGACATACGTCACCTGGATGTAGGCATATTTTGGATCCAGGTCTTTGGGGTTGACCTGTGCAAAGGTGGCAAACATAATAAAATTATGTTCAGTGTGACGAGCTTCCAATGCATCTGTTACATCGCTGATGCTTTTATCTATCATAGCCAAACTGATGAAAACGGAGACTTCCAAATGTACAATTCAGATCACAGATGAATACAAAGCTATTTAACTGAGTGGCCCTTAAGAACAGTGGGACCCTTAAATATAGCCATTGAGAAAAGTGGATGAAAGCTAAATGAGACAGAAAATAACCTGCTTCTGTATTGCAGCAAACATCTGGCTGCTCATCTCCCACTGACTGGGAGGCCCTGATAGAACACTGTCATTTCCATATAGCACCTGCCACGCTGTAAGGTTTCCTTGGCCCTCAAGCTAGGTCACAGTACTTTACACATACACTCAGTTGAGATTCGTTCTAAACACAGCTCACAAAATCTGAACCATCAACACCCAGTTCTCTCCCTTGTGCAAAACTGCATGTCTTTCATACCTTGTTGGAATCCTGGATGATCTTCACATTATCTATGCCAAACTTGTCTGCATAAAGTTTCATCAGTCTTTGAGAGATCTCAGACAAGCCTGTTAATTTGGGTTCTTTATAGATATATTCTTTACCTTCCTCTTCTTCAAAAAAACCCTTTTGGAAAGAAATGGAAAGATACAGTGAACACAAGAGGCAGGGCAAAGCCTAAACAAGGTGCTTACATCAGGAGGCAAGGTTTCCTGTATACCCACCAGAGCATCCAGTAGGCCACTTCCAGCACCTAAATTAAAAGCTTACCTCTCTCCAGTCCTAGCAGACACATACCTAGAGTTCTGCATTTATACTGGTCTGCAGTCTCCAAAGTTACCCAGGAATTAACTCATACACATTTATTCGTGTAAGAGATCGAGCTGCTTAAAGAGTAGAGGGCTTTCTTGAGAATGCTGATGTGTGTATGATGACAAAACCCTCATGGAATTAAAACTGGACATTAAAAATACCTTAAATTTGAATCATTTGGTTAAGAATTAACTATTTGAGAAGCACTGGTGCTAACAGCATGAGTGTAACATCTGTTTGCTGGATGCTGAGCCCAGCTGGGGTGTGTGCAGCATGACACACCCAGCACACCCTGTCTGGGAGCCACTTGTGCAGGCAAAGGCTGGACAGTGCTGCTTGTGGCCAAAGCATAGGGAGCAACTGAGAACTGGTCTGCATCTCTTCAGGGCAGCTGAAGAAGAACTCTGGTGGTATCTTGGAACGTCATATAGAATTGCAGCATTTTCAGACACAATTAGTAAATTATTTACATTTGAAAAGAAAAAGAAAAGCAAAAGACACACAGACTGTGTTCCTTTGCAAAAAAAAAAGTTCAGTTTTGTTAGTGTCATTACTTAATACACTGGATGGACTTGGCAGAGCTTTAATAAAAGGCTCCATTGAAAGGCTGAACAAAAACCTGTCAGGCTTCAGAAGAAATGCTGACCTCTGGAAATTAGCACAGCATTGCATCCCCTGCAGGTGAGACATTCAATTGCTACATGATGAACATGTACATCAACACCCTGGGAGAAGCTCTCCCAGCTGAGCAGAAAGCAGCAGGTGCCCCATTAACAAGGACTGGATTTATCCCAATGCCATGAGCAGCACCAGCCCTCCTCCCAGGATTTCACATGGTGCTGATGAAATCTGGATGTGTACCACTGCAGCTGCACTCACAGGCTCCTCCTCTCACCTTAATGCAAAGTGACCCAGAGGAAAACACCTGAAGCTGCAGGGATAAGGGGAAAGGCGGATTGCATTAATGATGTCAGACCCAAGGCCCTTTAAATTTACCATGATGTGGCTTGGACAGCTACTTCTACAATATACCCAGGCAAACTGCCATCTGTTGAAAAACAGAGAAGGAGACAGCTCCAAAATCTCTTTGGAAGGTACTCATGCAAAATCCAGCCTTTTCATGTTGAAGTGGATTTCAGCTTTGGCCACTAAAATTATTGACTAGGCACATCTTTACAAAAAATATACAGAATTAAAATAAAATAGCTGTAAATTTCAATGCTTGTTGAACCCCACCCCTAAACTTTATTTCAATAGGGATTAACAATTAAATGTATCTGTGGCTTCTCCTCCAGTGAGGACAAGGGGCAATAAAAGGCCAGTGCCAAGAGCACTGTGGGCATTACTGGAAACCAATGACTAATATCTGCAACAGCAGCTCATCTGACAGTATCTTAATCAGTCTTACAGTGACCTTCCAACATTGCACAATTTTTAACAACATTATCAATTAAACTCCATAGGCGTATTAAGAACTTCACAGGTAATTAGAGAACAAATCTAAAGCTCCAAAGCTGACACCCTATAAACATCTACTGAGCTGGGCAGGCAATTAAGTTTCTATTGATTTCACTGAGAAAAGATCTGCAGGATCATAATCTCGTTTCTCATCTTGTTTCCACCCAAGCAAAACTGCTTTATGTGGGAAAACCTCATTAGTTCCATGCAACCATACTTAAACAGTCAGGACTGTTTCTGTCAAAAGACATCTGTTTTCTTTTAGCATTTAGTGTTTTCAACAAAAAACCTCATGTTTTCCAAATTAATCACATAGCAAGCTAGAATATAGTTTATGCTCTTAAACCCTGATTCAGTCTATGTTTGCATGCTGGAACACAATGTTTACATCTAAGTGCCAAATCTCTGTGCTGATGCTTCATGGCACACTAAGATGATATCTCTTAATAGTTCTACTAAAAAAAAATACCTGAAAACAAACAACTAACAGATTTAGTCTTATCTCTAATGCAAGAGACATGATTTAAGCACATATTCCCTGCAGTATTTCAGCTGACAAGTGACAAGCAGAAGTTAATTGTGAGCTATAAATAATCATGTCTGCCATATGCTACATGTCTGGCAAAGACTATTGAAAGTAAGATTAAATACTTTTCAGAAGCCAAATATCCTCCAATTTCAGGATTTCAAAATATTAAGCAGCTAAGGTTACATTATCGATGCATATCCCTGGATTATTTTCACACTGGCTGGTTTTGCCCTACAAGGACAACGCAGCCTTACAGATGAAAATTATTACAGCTGAAGGCAATGGAAGGGAGATGACCTCCTGGACAGTAGGTTATTGGTTTCCACTGTGCTCTGATTTCCAGGGAGGCAAGTTGTGACCCAGGGTGTGACTGTGGGAGCTCTGAAAAGGCTCTTCTTCTTCCCCATACACTCCTAGACACAGCCTGTGGTGCTCACAGTAAATCGGACTCTCCTCCCTGTGCTGGAGGAACACACACCATCTGCTTTACCTGCCAAGAATTAGCATCTGATGGACCCTTCCCTGCCTATATCAGGTGAGCACCTCCTCCAACGGTAAGTGTGTTGCCCTCTTTGCTAAGGGAAGCTACAATTGTTCTATCACTTCTGGAAAAGGGGACACATATTCTGCTCTTCAGACATACACCTGCAGTTCAGCTTAACAGTATGAAACTCTGCCCTCCCAACTTCTACAGCTTCTTGCATGCACAGGAGAACAAATGCTCAACTCTACCTTCACCTAACACTGCTCTGAAAAACAAGTCTTGAGTGGCTTTGCTTATCAGCACAATGAATTCTCAGCTATTCAATATATTTAACAGATTTTTTTTTTCTTTTGGCGTTTAATTCAAGAAAGATACTGACCTCTCAAACACTCATCTGTGAATAAAAGCATATGTGCTGGCTAGTGTGGTCACTTGGGGGTGCAATGAGATGCTGTCACCAAAGACCCTTAACAGACTTGACAGTCTAAAACAGCAGCTGCCATGAGATCCAGCTCTCTGAGCTGGCAAATAAAGCTTGCTGGTGAAAATAGTCAACTGCATCCTCCCTGAAGACCACATTAATTCAAATCATCCTTATGCAGGGCCCCTGCAGCAATAGCAATGCAGTAGCCAAATACTGCCTCTGCCTTTGCATGAAGAAGAGTTTTCAGATGCAGCTGCAAGTCTTCTTTTTCCACTAAGAACCCCCAAAACTCTCCCTATAAACAGTATTTGCATTATTCTTTTGTCCTTTAATCTGCTTTCTCTGCAGCTTTTGTTTTGGTTAAGGAACAGCCGTGTTCCATTTTTACAAAACATACCTATGTAAATATTTATTATTTATACAATTGTTAAAAGATGTTTATTGTGTAAATGTATATATTTAATAATACTTTTTTTATATGTATGTGCTTACATATGGATCTACCCCTGGGTATTTTACAGAGTAGTATATGTGTATGACTGAAAAGGAATCCCACACCTGCACATACCTGCATACTGAGTTTACTTCTGAGGCATCCCCTTTGCAGTGGCCTAAGCAAAGTGATTCATATTGCTTTACATCCATTTAACTGTGCAATACTAGTAAAATCTCAACTGTTAGCTTTTGGGAGAAAGTGTGCAAAGTCTGCCAGAAGCAGAAAGAAAGGGAGTTGCTTTTAGTGTTTTAAATGGATTGGGCACTGAGACTGATCTCAGCACGGAGGCCTCAAATACTTTTGGCAACAGAAGAGCCAAAAGACCCCATACCTTCCCACCTGCACAGCCAAAACGGAAGCAAGTGGCACACTGGAAAAAGGGACTGACAGAAATAGATACACAAAACCTTTCAAAGGGAAAAAAAAATATCCAGGCACAACCAGTATATGGGAACATTCCGTTCCCTCTCTCGCTCCTTCCAGGTCAAGCTTCATCTGTAGCTCCCATGTGTGCCACGGTGCTTTGTGTACAGGTAAGCCCTCCTTAATCACCTCTCCACACCCACTCCTATTTATTTTGGTCAATGAGGCACAAGTAACACTGATAGGAATGATCTACCTTTAATTATTTGCCCCACACTTCTGTCACTATGTCTCTGCAAGGAGCCATATAGAGCAGTCCCACTTTCTGCCAGAGAACATCTCTCCTGCAAAGGGCAAGGAGAAAGCTGTGCTTGTTGTATTTGGAGCTCAGTGACCGGGGGCACCAGGGAACAGACGGAGCAACACGCAGCTATGAAAAGGTCATACACTTCAGAGCACTAAAGCTGTTTAAGTGAAGTTGCCCTTGTGGCACTGGCAGCTGGAAAGTCATTGCACTGTAACACAGATGTTAACCCAGTTCAGCAGAAGTGCTTCAGCTAAATTACCCCCTGGGAGAGCCACTGCCCCTGGGAGAGCCCTGGCAAGAAGCTGCAAGCAGGAGAGTCCTGTTTTCCCCAGTGCTGTTCCCAGTTTGGAAGAAGATCAGGTATAAGGAAAACTCTGCCCTTCCTCAGGTGCAGCTCACTTTCTCCTTGCAATTGGCAAGTCCAGCATTGTTAATGTGCCTCAAGAGCCAGGAGCCACCACTTCCTTCTGACTCTCCATTTGCTTGGTCCTAACAAGGGACTACCAGGATCGTGGCTGCAGCCTGCCCAGAGTGCTCCAGTTACCATTGCTATGGATCTTGGACTGACACAACAGCCTTCCTTTTTGGAGTTGTTGCACAGGCCAGGAAAGCAGGCTTGCATTCAAACAGCATTAATGCTACTCCAGGATTTTCAACAGAGAAAGAAGGGGTCCAATCCCACTCCCAGTGAAGGTGAGGGAAACTTCCACCGAAATGAGATGATGCAGCATTGGGCCCCACAGTGCACACACAACATGACAACAGATACAGCTTGGTAATTCAGCTAACTGAACAAACAAAAGTTAGTTTGCAGGATGCAACAATGAATGAAACAACATTATTTCATCTGCCATGAACCAAAGAATAGAGAGCACAGGAAAGTTAATGTTAAGTAAGAGTATAGGGAAGGATGAAGGACGTGTGAGGAGAATTAAACAAAACATGCAAAAGAACTAGACTTACCACAGCCTTGAATAAGATCAAAAGGAGAAAAGAGCAAATTTCCGCATTAAAATCTAATTAGCAAACAGAATGATTCACATCAATCTGTTGTTTACACACTTTATTATTTTAGAATACAGGAAATTGTATGCTTGCCAAAACCAGGACTCAAAGGAACATGCTGGATTGCTACACTGGTTTGTAGTGGAAGAAGGCACAAAATAATGCTTCAAGGATGCTGAAGCTGAGCAGAGGGAGTAAAACTATTCTACAGTACATTGCACAGAATCAGAGGTGGCCCGAAAGAAGTCAGAGTCAGAGAAAAACACAGTGAAACACCTACTACACAGTGCTCTGCTTTAAGCTCTACTAGAGGAGAGCGCTATATGTAACAGATGTCTTATCTGGTTCTGTTTATGTTTTAGTTTGAAATATCCTGCCCTGCCTCAGTCTCAGTTTTGCCTGATGAAGACAAGAACTAAAGCTGACATACAAGTAACTCTGATCTGCACTCCACCGCTAAATCCCCAGCAGTGTTTTACACAGAGGCAACTGAGTGCTCCCTCTTCTGAGTAAAATCCTGCTGGGAAGTCTGACCCACAAGGCAGTTTCTACCCTTTCTACCAAGTGCTTCCCTGTTTTGGCTTCCCTGAAACATGGCAGGAACAGAAGAATGGGGCTGAAACTTGGGAATCTGTGGATACAGAAGATCACAGGTTGACTCACCTGCCCGTAAAACGCAACGCGGTAATATCGGCCAAAGAGACGTTTCTCAGAGTTCACCACTTCTGCAACCTTCAGGTACGAGCGGTGGATGTCGTAGTACAGATCAGACAGTCTCTACATCAGGAAACAGGCAGAGGGAGGGAAGGTGAGAGCACATTTTGGGAAGTGTCACTACAGCTCTGCACAACCATGGCTTGCCTTAACTAGGTTCCCAAATCTTTGCCAAGACGGCTGTACGCGCTAAGGGAACAGTTTAACCTTGTTAGCAGTCACTAAAGATCCATTTCAAGGCTTCTGTCATCTTCTGAGCAGTTCTGTGGCAGTGGATGCCTTTGGGTAGAGGGTCACACAGGAAGAGAACCATCCCACTACCAGGCAGTGGTACAGACCTACTACGAGGTCAGAGAGCCCAAGCATCAGTCATGCAGGTGAGACCAAGGTGCCAAGAACTCCAATCAGCTCCCAGTTCCATGCAAAGATATGCTATCCACAATTACCACTAAGCAGCATTTTCCTAGGACAGTGAACCCAAATTTCAGCTAACTTAAAATACGAGGACCTGCTTACTCAGTATACAGCTTATTGCTGCCTACCACTTTGGGTTTCTTTAAATTTAAACCCAGAAAAAATCAGTAAATGAGATGATGATCTGTTTATCCATTATGTATTGAAATTCCCAAGTCAATAAGAAATCAAGAAACCCTGAAATTGTGAAGAGATCAGGCAATTTATCAGCAGTTCCTAAGCTCAAATACAATGCAAATGTGCACCTGGTTTAAAATCCATGTAAAAAAAAAAAAATCACATCCACTGGTTAAGTCAAGAGGTTTGTTTGAATTTTTTTTTTTTTTAATTTACTGTTGTATTGATGCTGAAAAGAGGAAGGTAAGATACCAGATTTTTTTATTTTCTCACAGCACAAGGCATTAAAAGGAGAAATTACAGACAGGAAGAAAGAAAACATTCCTTTTAAAGAAAGCACTCTTTTTTGCCCTAAAAATTTTGATCTTTACTGTTGCTTTAGGATAATTTAAAAAACCCAAACCAAACACCAACTTACTTTAAAGTCTCTCTGCTTCTCAAAAACAGCAATGATAGGCTTGTTAACCTCAGCAATAAGCTCATATCTCTCAGACTTCCACAGGTACTCAACGCACAACTCCAGCTGTTCCACAAGAATATTCTGCAATTTCACAAATACAAATAGTTCATTGACTTGACAGCTGGTGACATTTAATTAATAGCAATGCAGCAAAAGCACATACCCAGTACTTCATTTTTATTCTGGTACTTCTACGTTAAGGTTTATTGCAATGACACAATATTCAATCAGGTATTGCTGACCTAGCTTTCTTTAGAAAAAAACCCTGATAACATGAAAATACTTGAGTACTTGACATCTCATGCAGAAGAATAGGTTTGCTTTGTGGGCTCTCCCCTGCCCTGACTTCCAACTCTGCTACTTCACGTTCTTGTTAGCTAAACACCAGTCCTGGCTATTTAATACAACAGCTGTGACATTTCACTCAAAAGCTGTGCACCTTTTAATCCTGCATGAGTACACTCACTGTAATTTGTTGTAACATGCACAGTAACACTGTTAATAAGAACAGGGATATAAATGTTAGTGTTGCTGACCTCATTGTAAGGAGTATCTTGCATCCCAGAGTCTTCCTTCATAGCACCTTCTTCTTTAATGTTGGGGGTAATGCTCAGAAAAGCAGGCCATCCCATGGAAAATAAGCCTTGAAGGGCAAGTCATAACAAAGTCAATTAATGACTGAATAACCAGACAATTCAAGAAGTTACTGGATGCCATTGAAATAGCTGATTTTATGTGACTAGATTAGTTACTTTTTTCACAGCCCAAGTAATGAGAAGCACAAATGAAGCTGACTGAATTTGTAAGACACATTTTGTCAATGATATAAATCCACTCGTCCAGGCAAAGGGCAGTGATAACACTTTCCTGATGCAGTGTTACTCCTTTCTTTGGCATTCTGGTTCCTGAGCTGTGCAGTGCCGGCAGTCCTTGTGAAGCGACACTCACTTGTGCACAGGAATTACCCTCCCAGGCTGTACTCATGAAACCTACACTCTGGGACCTGCACCGTCCCCCAGGAACACCACAGCTGATGGGGACATGGCTGTTCTGCACCATGCTGTGCCTCTGCTGGGCTCGAGCTGCTGCCAGCAGATGTCCTTGGTCCTGCCCAGGGCCAGCAGGGCTGCCACAGCCCACAGCCGAGGAACTCCCTTCTAGAAAGCTCAGACTGGTGGCAGAAGCTGCTGATGGGAAGGCTCACAAGGAACGGAACTGAGCTTACAGGGAGTATTTGCTAAGCTGAGGCCTTAGTGCAATGGTTGCAGCAGAAATGGTTGCACAGGCATTGCGCGTTACAGATCGGGGGAAGTCTGGCCAACTAGGAGTTCACTACCACTCTCCAGCAGAGAAAGTAAACCTGCCAGTGGAGATGATGAATTCCTGGCACAGTCCATGTTCAGTTAAAAAGTAGGAAAATGCTACTATGGCGCAATTAAAAAAGCTAACCCACACACACAGAGATGGGAGGCTACATCCACGCTTTCAAATTTTGAAAATGTTTTAAACATAGGTTTAAAATGACCCAAGTTCTTCACTCCACCTACTGTAATCTGTTATTCAGGCAAAGTATTTTACCACTACTGAACTACTTCAGAAATACTGCTCTTCACAGAAAGCTTCTTTCTAAAAGGATGTTTTTTTTCATCTTGCCCACAGACAAGTCCAAGTGAAAAACTATGGTCCTTCCAAAACTAACAGTTTTCTCTTCCCCTGATATTTGCACTTGACCCTAGAAATTGCTCATTGTGGGAATTCCTCCTGCCTCATGCAGAGAATTACTGTGAAATACACTTTTCATAAACCATATAACCATCAGCATAGAAGCATTAAAAAAAATAAGCCTGCACTTTATTTCTCTAATAAGCATCACAGATTTAAAAAAACCCCTTTATCTATACTAAGTTACATATGGATAACCAGATATTAATTCCACCCCCCTGCCCTCCCAGCTTTGGATAGCCAAGGAATTGGACATGGATTTCCATGCTAAACACCAATTGACCCGAGAGGGATTTCTCTTGCCAGTGAAGAGCAAACTGCTCTCATGCTGCAAAAGCCCATAACCAGAGACATTCTGAGCAATCCATCAAACCAGCCAAAGAGCATCAGGAAAGGAACACGTTTCCGACGTTACTTGCGTTCTATTACAGCCTTCAACATGCACTAGAAATAGTTTTGCTTTGGTTGGTATTTTTCCAGATCAGTTGGAGAACAATAGTTTGTTATTTGACCCATAAACAGGCACGGTTAGAGCACTCACTTCCTCCATTGTGAGTTGTTAGTAACACATTACTATCAGAGACTTGACCATCTTCCAGGAGCATACGTGAGGTACAAATCTTTTCCATTTTCCAGTAACCTATGATAGTGTAAGATGGTATTAGTATACTGCTATTGGTATGTGTTAATACATGCATAGGTAATAACAACAGACTAACAAGTGAAGCATTCTCTTTTAGCACTAGCTTGCTAAACATTTAATTAATCTTTTTACACAAAATGCACACGTTCACTGTTCCAGTGTTAAGACTAGCATCTATGATATATTTTAAAAATAAAATATTTGGGAAGAATTCAAGCTACTTTAAGAATACTTTATATATAAGGAAGGAAAGCAGAACAGCCCAAACTTATTTTCAACAATCATGTTTATAGATACATAGTTGGCTTTGAATATGTTGATCTTACCTTTTCTCTTCAGGTACTCTGCAATGAGAGCAGCAATATGAATGTAGCACATAGCAGCCTGTAAGGAGAGACCAGCACACGTGGATATGATAAAGGGCACTGTATGACTTACAGATTACACGTGAGAGGGAGCACATACTTTCACCACTGCCAGGTCTTGATGCAGAAAAGGGGAGACAAAACTAATCTAACTAAGAAAATGAAGGATTAAATTATGAAATCCTTCTGGAGTGTTAATTTCACCAGGTGTCATGTAAATACATAGATTTGCTCAAGAAAACCATTAGGATTACTTAATAAATATGATATTCCTGGGTTATGCAGTGGAGTTTTGCAGCACCCATTTAGTTTTTGCTGAACAGGACAACACATTATAAACAAAGCTCCTTTTCTGTGCCACAGTGGGGGAGAAGAAAATCCTTTATGTCAGTTATTCAGTGCTCATAACCCCCTCTACACCACAGCTACCATGCTCATTAGGGTTAAACAGCAGAAATGTTAAAGTGACACTGCCCACAGCTTCCCTGTCAGACAGCTCAAAGTCATGCTCAAGCACGTCTCAGGTAGTCATGATCAGGCAAACTGGGATGAGCAAATCACATCTCTGGGTGTTTTTCAAACCTGTATTCCTCTAATTTCAGGTATTTGAGAGATACTGTATGAGTCTCTTAAATGACTACTGTTGTCTGTCTTTCAAAGCCCTTTTCATCAGAACATCTCAGCCTAAAGACAAATGGATTTCCTATTCCCGTATGTACTTTACCTCTGACAAATCTCCATTTCTTGCGTGAATCTTGGCCATGCTTTCGAGCCATGTCCTACGTAATTCAGGTGTGCTGGCATATGAATTTGCTAGGCTGTACTGCAGATCCACAAGCATCTCAGGGTCCTTCTCATGCTCCTTCATCTGAGCTGTGGCCATCAAAACTGTCCTGATGCGTTTGGTCAGATCCTTCACCTCTGCTGGGAAATTAACGTTCTTTGGGAAAGATAAGCAACACATCACTAAAACCATCCAAAGAGTCACATGCAGCACCCCTGAACGAGCTAAAGTTCTGCTTATGGAAGACCTTTGTACCTTTCCCTAATTCAGTAGGCTTGGAAGCAGAGTCACAGTTCCACAGTACCTACACATTGTACACAAATTCTTGATGTTTTCAGACTTGTTTCCCTTCTTTGCTTTGTTTAAAGGTAAAAACATCCAGAAAATGTAAACAAAACTAAATGCTCCCTCCTCTATGTCACACAGAGATGAGCATGTCACAGAAGCAGTGTGACTGACTTCAGTGCTGTGAAATCAAAGCTGGACTTTGAAAACAAATACAATTGTTAACTGCAACTTATTTAATAAGACATCAATTTACTTATGCTAATTATCTACCCATTTGTTTATACTGACTTTATTATTAACCTCAGTGGAGCTATTCTAAAGTCACCTGCAGAGAAGGAACAACACCTCCAGAGTATAAAATTCAAAATGCATGTTGACAAATGTTTGGACAGGAATTGCAAAAATTATAAACCAGAATCTTTTTTCAACAATTTTAGTATAGACAATGATTATAATAGCAGTGGTAACTCATTCCAGTGGTTAAGTGCCTTTTTCAGGTGGTTAGCAAGCAATTACAAAATCCGACTGTTGTGCCTGTGTTTGCTACAGATTTACTGAAGAAAGGAAAGGGACTCTCTGTAGACTAAAAATTGTTTGTCAACTGCAATTGCTTTTCATTAGTCACAATGCAGGACATCTCTGACATCAGGCAAATGAACAAAATAAGCAATAAATAACAAATAATACAATTTTCAAATAAAAAAATCTTATTTGCTTGAAAGAAAACTATTTTCAGTTATTAAGCTTTGAGTCCCAAACGCTTTCATGAATTTCAGACTGCCTGAGAGAGGCACACTATGAATGCATAAATCACTGGCTAATAAGAGCCAGCAATTTTATTGAAATGAAACACTTGCTCCTGTGAAATTGTTGACCTTTTGCAAGAGGCAGTGATTGAAAAAAAATGTTTCTTACTTTCATCTGCTTGTCTCCATTAGCAAAATTATTTATAATTGCAAGTGAATGTTGAAAACGAGATCCGCCAATCCCCGCATCCGCTATCAGCTGGCTCACTGCTTTGATGAGCTGCACGGGGGGAGCAAACACAGGATGCAATTAGCAAAGAAAATCAGAGTTTCAGAATAGTTTATAACCCCAATTTTAGTATGACTTGATGTACCAGGCTAGTGCACTGTGATACCTGTCACATACAAAGGCAAGGACTGTGAGTAATCTTTCCAATGTGTGTAACTGCTCACATTTTGCAGTGTAAGCGTGTTGTTACCGGACTTTACATTTCTGTTCCTGTACTATCAAATTCTGTTTAGTTCCTTCGTCAGCTCTGCTCTCACTGCTGTAAGCAATGCATGTGAATCAGGAATAGCCATTTATCTGGTGACATGGCCACATTCACAGCTGTTGTCTCTCCCTGGACAGAGCTAAACAGCCCAAAGAACAGCAGAGAATCCAGTCCAACTTCACACTTGGCAGGAAAATCAAGCTGCCACAGAGAACTGCCTGTCTGACGATTCCAAAAGAACTGCCTTGCTTCAATGAATGAAAATAATAACAATAAAAACCAGTGCACATCAGTTAAATACTGATGATCCCACACTTTTGCTTACCTGTAGATGGGATCTGACTATTGATTTCTGCTTGTTAAATTCAAAGTTCTTTCTCATGAAAAAATAAAGAAGAGCAGATGCTTCTGTCTGAGTCGAACGTGACCTATGGTTACAACACTTCAGGATTTCATAGCAGAGGGAACCGCAGAGATCTGCTTGTCCTTGGAAGAATGCTGACGGAAACTATTGAAAAGAAATGCGTGAATATGTTTAGCACTACTCTCGGGCCTTGGTGCAGTAATTCCGAGTTAACAATTTTTTCTGTTAAGCTTGCAGTAAAAACAGCTCTCACATAGTCATTCACACCAGGGTTGAAACTAAACATAATCCCACGTGCAAACTAAGATTAAGAAAGAGATGCACACAGATTTTCATACAAACACCATATGCCATCAAACTGGCCTCCAGGAAACCCAGACAGCAGCTGGCACTCAGCAAGCACAGCAGCAGAGCAGCCTCTCCACAAGGAATGCAGGATGGCTAACTGGGAAAAGCAGGGGGACAGTTCTGCACTACTATAAAAGCTGTTCAGAAAGAAAATACTTTTAAGTAGCAAAGTCAGTGAACTTCCAGAGGTTAAGGGTCTGAACAGCAGGAGGCAACAGAGAGCGAAGGATGGCTCTCAAAGCCAACAGGGAGAGTGCAACAGAAGACAGGGTGAGGAGAGGTGAAGGACATACATATTGGCCACAGACCTAAAGTGCTGCCCAAGAGGTTCTGCTACAGGAACCACAACTGATCCCTGTTCCCACTGAACTATGAAGAGAGAATTCCATCCCCAAAGATATAGGATAAATTAAAAGGGCAATTCTGGGTATATATTCATTCTCCCAATGCAGAGAGCTCTTCTGTTTCTGACTGTCTGGTATGTAATTTAAAGCTGTCTCTGGATGGTTTACTTCATGTTTCCCCCATGTCCTCAAGCTGCATTACTGGAAAAGGCATGATTTCCTCCTCCTTTCCCCTGAGATGACAACCAGAGTGAGGCCACTGATCTACACTCTTGTGTTCCATAGGAACAATTAGGAGATGAGGCCAGCCTTGCTTATTCTCACTTCTGCATAGCAAGTATTATCTGTGTGCCACATTCTGGTGAGTTTTAAGAGGATCTCATCTAAGTCTATGACTTGGAAATTGTGCGGCCTTTGCAGTTGGTACTAAGTGCCAAATTGCCCATGATCATTGACATGTGTAATGCAAACAAAGAAACAGTTTGACACATAAGCATATTTTTGCCCCAAAACTCTTCTATGTTTAAGACTATGTATTTGTAAAACTGTTTTAGTTTGGATGAACTTTAGGTTAAGTGTATGGAAGACTCTCCTGATAGTTCCTCTGCAGACAGCAGCAGTTCATTCACCACAGGATACTGCAAAATCAGGTATCTGCCATGAAGACTATGGACCTCTATAGTTTCAAGCTTTCCTCCATAAGTGTTAGAAGAAGGAAAGTCAATGATACAGCCAGATACCATCTATTTACATTAAAACTTTCTGTCTTCATAGAATTTTTCATTTTCAAAACCAGAACTAATTTTTTCAGATATTGTGAACTTACTATTAATCAGCAATAAACAAGATCATCTTTGTCAGAAATAAGTATTAATACAGTGAAGTTCAGAATTCTTTCGAAGTACCCAATTGCCCCCAAGTTGTACTTGTAGCATACTAATAGGCACATCTAACAGAATAAAACCATAGTTACCTTGCCTACAAACAGCCGTAGGGCAGCAAAGACGTGCTTGAGAGCTGCTGCTGACTGGTTGATTTGCAAAAAGAGCATGTGAGTGTCAAAGACTTTCTTCATCAACACATTCTGGCAATCAGATTGCTGGAGCTGCCTCTGAAAAGTTCACAGACAGGACATTCTGGTTATTAAAGTGAATGAAGAGAAGAAGGATCTGCTGGACTTTACATTGGAGTGGTCCCAGGGAGATGCTTTTCTCAATGTAAAAATCTCTGCAGATCAGGCTTTTCCAGCTTGCTACAGTCTCATTCCTTGCAGTTTTTCAAGGACAGCACTCTCTATGCCTGTTGTACTCGTGGTTTGTACACAATAGATTTAAGGGTTGGGGTAGCAGACAGAGAACATGAAAATGTAAAAGGACCTGTTTGCCGTATTCTGGCTGTGAGACCTCCAGCAAGTCATCTGGGCTTGCTGAAGCAATCTGAGCAGTTTTTGAAGAAGCAGATGATCTACCTGCTGACTTCAAGAGACATATAATAAGCAGCTCGGAAATCTGTTGTCAAAAGTCTCTGAAATCTAGTGGGATAACCATGATTCAGAAAAGGTGTTGTATCAGTAGATGCATGACACTTTCAAGCAGAGCAGGGCTGTACATAGCCCTGGATGTGTTCTTCTTCCACATCCTTCTACTCAGTTTGGGTACTGTGAGTCAATTCCTTCCAAAAAGACCTTCACTGAGGACTGGCATATCTTATTTCCCTATCCTGCTGTCCTGGGCATTCCAAGTTTTCTGTGTGCCTGCTTCATTCCACCACATATCGCACATGGCACCAGTTCAAGCAGAAAACAAAAACCAGCAAGATATACCTGGTGATTCAGAGTGTAAAGACACAGCAGGTCAAGGATTGTGAGGGACACTTCTGTAGCAATGTTTGCCTCTGTGTCTACATACTGGACAATGTCTGTTTCACTGGAGGTACCTGCAACATATAAAAATGCAAGATTACAAGCAATCTTCTAAATGTTGCTAAAGATGATTTAATTCTCAGTCTGGTTATTAAGTCTCATACAGTAGAGATGGGGTTCTAACTGTACATTTAATCAAAGGGATATCTTGAAGAAAATTGCTTATTCAAGTCAACTTTCACTGACTGCACCAGAGATGTGAGTATATCCTTGCATTGTTTCTGTTCATCCTCAAAGGAAGAGAGAAACCTAACTGAAAAGCGGGGTAGACAACTTTGATCTCATAATTTTTAGAACTTTCTGCCATAAAAAGGTCTGTATTAAGCCCGATCTAAACCCCAAATAATTCCAGAGGGAAGTAAATAATTTCTGTACTTACTTGCAGTGCTACTGTCTATCATCTGCAAGAGTTTGGGGTTAGAAAGTGCATTTTTGCCACGGATTATGGGTAATGTTTGAGACCTGTGGTGCTTGTGGCCATCATGGCTTGAAGTAGAATGCATCCTGAAATTGAAAGGTACCATTAAAAACAGAAACAAAGAATATACTATTGTGCCTGTTCAGAATTTTTCCGTGTCAGTTACTGCAGTTCTTCTCAAAGGCCGAGTTAAACAAACTGATGCAAAATTTTTCAGAGAAACAAAGATGAAGAAAGTCAGTGAGGTGGACAAAACAAACACGTGCTGTGATTTCTTGAGAGCACAGGGGACAAAACACACATTGAGCACTGAAACAGAGCACCAGCTTAAATAGCTGGTTGATGTTTCGAAAACTGTCCTTGGGTGAAGAGAAACTGAGATGAGTTCTGTTAGCTCAGCATATAAGAAAAATTTATCCTGCTCGAGAAAGAAATGTTACAGCTTCTGTGAGGTGAAAAAATTATGACAAACTGACAATGACAGTAAAAATACGTGTGTACATATGCATGTGTTCTTTTAATCCTCTTTGATGCTGACAAACATATCATTAATTTATAATGAGACGTTTAGAACTAAAATACCAATGACTATCATAATTTTTTAAGGGATTTTGAATTTGTAACCACTGTAAAATTCAGCAAGATTTAACATAAAAATTCAGGTAACTTATTAAAATACACTTCTAGTTTATTTCTTTTAAAAATGTAGTTTAGTAAATTTACATAATTAAAATATATTCTAGGAGAGAATTACTTCTTGCACCTAGCTTTTTTTTTTGTTATTTTTACAAGGAAAATTTTAAAAATTAACATTACAGATTTAAAAACAGTTCCCAACACAGGTGTTGAATTGATGGCAAAACTTATGCCACTCAATGTGATAAAGTCTCCAATTAATGGTCACAGTGGGTGGGGCTGTTGCTTTGTTTAGCATTTTTTGGAGAGGTAGGGGTGGAAAGTCAGGTTTCCTAAAAACATTTCCTCAAACTGAAACACATAAATGTAAATGCAAGTTAAAACTGGTCACCAACCATACTTCAACCCTCAGCTCATCATCCAAAAATGCTCTATATTACAAGACAATAAATGCTGATCTGAGTAGGAAAAGTGTGAAGGTACTGGAGACAGCAGAAACGTGACTGCACAGGGTCAAAAGCTTGCTTTCTCTCTATAGTTTTACATTGTAACATGAAAAGGATCCTGCTTTCCACTAAAAGGACCAAAAATATCATTAAAGATGTGCTGCGCCTGCAGCTTATTACCATGCCAGCCATGAAAACTGTTAGATCTTACGATGTTTAGACTAGGGAGATGAACTAAAAAAAGACTAGGAAAGAAAGTCTAACTGGCAACATGGACGTAACAGTCCAGGACTACACCACAGTTAGCAGCATGGGAGTAAAAAGACGAGTGCCAAGCAAAGGCTTAGTTTGACTTTGTGTTGCTAAATACTTTCCCCTCCACAGCGCCAAGTAACTGTGGAGAAACCAATCCCCTGAAACTGTTAGTGCATCCATAGATATCAACCCCTAGAGAACTAAGATTCTGTGAAAGCATAAGGTTCTAGACCCAAGAATTCCTTGAGATTGGGGAAAACTGTGGATTATCTTTCAGATGGGGACGAGAGTAGAAAACAGCAGTTACTGTTTTTGCAGTACTGAACAATATTGATAGTAATTAAGAATTCTTCTGAACATAACACTTTAAACAGCAGCTTGTAAGTCAAGTTGAAGTTAAAGGGACTTGTACAGTTTTTCCAGCTTTGGAGGCTGAGAAATGTGTTAACATGTTTCATCAGCCTCTCTTTGGTCAATGCTGCGGCAGAGAATGAGGGCCGGAGCGTGACAAAGGTTTTGTTTTTACACAAGTCAGTAATACAATGAGACATTACCACTGGGAGAGCAGCCCCGATGCCTGGCCAGAGGAGTTTGAACCTTTCAGGGTTCCGTTATTCTGGGTGGCCTGAACAAATTTAAAAGCAGCAGCAATTTTCCTGTTAAGAGAAAATAAGTGTTAATCTGTTATGGAATGTGACACTGATTTTGCCACGTCCCTGAAGAATAAATACAGGCCTGGCAAAACCTGCCATGGAGCATGAACTGGTTCATCTGGTGACCTTTAATTTTTACACTGTATGACATATAGACCAGTTCACAGTGGTATCATAAAATTAAAAACGAAACATCAACTGAGACAAAGTGTGCCTTTTACATTTCACAGCTGAAACACGAACTCAGAGAGTACAGAGAGGAAGAACATTACTTTTTTTTATTGCTGTGAAACACTTATTTGTGCCTATTAAAACTGTTCTTCCGATTACATGGATGGAAATACAGTGTTCAAAGTTCACTTGTTTGACATATGCACACAAATACTGTTGAGAATGGCCCAGTATTTTGGGTTATAAATGCAAGAATGGTTACCATATCATTGCATGCAATTCATCTTTTGAAGCAGGCATGCACTCAGATATCCAGAACACCATGATAACACTGTTTCCATAAAAGAAAAAATGAAGCATGCATGGGCTTATGGCAAACTGATGCTTTCACGAGAAAATTCATAGATACACTGTTAACCTCATTTAATTCTAATATAATGCTGTAATATTTAAATACTGCAACATACAGTCTGTAACTAGAGAATTACCTTACAATATTGCGTTTTCCTAGATATCTGAAATTTTGCAGGCAAACCCTGAAAGATAAAACAACACATTTTATTTCTATTAAGAGCTTCATACTTATGAAAAAAATTACTGAATCTTAGTGCCTCAACGAGACCTGTGGCATATGAACCTGCTAGTAAGCAAAAAGAATAGAACGCAGCAGCAGTTCCCAGGCTAGGGATACACAAGATGTGGCAACACTTTGGACACCCGTGTTCCCTTTCTCCACAGCTGAAGATTCCTGCTTGGTGAGATGGCAAAGTCAAAGTCAAAGACTTGGCTGCAAAAGCGTTGCTTCTTCACCAGCTGAAGATTAATAAGTCATTTATCAATTACAAGATGGCAAGAAAATTCCAAAACCAACTATGTGTGAGGATTCTGCAGTCATGCATAGATTGAACTGAGCAAACCACCCTGGGGATGTGAAAAGCAGGTCATCCTACATTACGTGACTTTTCTTATGGTTTGGAAGTTTTGGGAAGCTAAATATTTTTCTCAAGGGAAGAACAGAATCTCAATACCAAATGGAAAACTACTATGAGAATATCTTTTAAGAGGAACACCCAAAGCACTATGAGCCCAGTTCATGGAAATGACAACATATTGGAGGACATGGATCATATTAACAATGTCACATTATGACTTTGGAAGACTGGCAAAATAATTTAAGATACAAGAGCTATCTCAGCCTATTCCACCAGATGGACAAACCCAAAGAGAATTGCTTGCAGCCATCACTTTAGAATATTCAACATAAAAATCAAACAACCACAAAGTAAACTTACTCTAAAATGCTGAAAAAGTCTGTTATTTCTGAGAATGGTGCTCGCAACCAGTAGGAAATCAGTGCGTCTAAAGGGAGATATTAAAATATATTATGTATCTGTTACAGTAAATGAAACTTGACCCAAAGCCTGTAAAATACACTGATAAATATTTTAATCTAATCTTTGTTTGGATTCAGCATTCACAGTATTTTACAACAATATAAATTAAGCAGTGAGTGCACATTTTCTTACCTTCCGAAATGGTTTTCATAATGTGAAGGAAACACATAAGAAGACTTCTGGTTTCAGCTTGATCCAACTTGTCGAAACGAAGAGTTGATCCAATCAAAGACAAAGGTCTCATGATCTGTTGAAGTGACAGCAAAGGGCCTCGTTTAGTATAGTGAGAGACTTCCACCTCTAGTAAGCGTTTTCAACGTTTGCACATGTACCTTTTCACACGTGTCAGTTCTCTCACTGTTTTTTTCATTGGTACTTGGGTTAGATTCAAGACTTGCTAAGGAAGCTCTGGAGTCAGCATGGTTTGCTGCAGAGATAGCTATTGATGAAAAGGCTGTAAATGAAAGTCATAGCAAACATGCTAAACTAAAACATTTATGGATACAAAAACTAACAAAAAAATGGAAAACTTAAAATGTGTCACATGCTGGATTGAGACAAGTGCTTTGATCTTCCAATAGCAAAGCTATTGATGGGTATGTTTAGTATTGAAAACATGCAACAAGTTGAAGTACAATGATTCAGTTTCCATTTTTCACGGCATTAAAATGGCCTGTTGCATTCTGTCAGGTCTGACCTAAAGCCACAAAAATCAGTGGAAAGATGCCTGAATTCACTTCCCTGAATTTTGAAATTGGGCTTGAAGAAAGTGAACAAAGTAAGTTGTGTTTCTACCCTTCTGTTAAGTCTGGAAAAACTAAGGCAAAGGGATTTCTGAGAGCCTGAATACTGGCATCATTCCAAAGCAGGAGAGAAAGTGAAGCGGCGTAAGAAGAACAGCTTCACCAAAGAAATAAAAACCAATCCAGAAACACCCAAAGAGAAGAGAAACATCGCATACCATGTTTCCCTGAATATTGTACAAAATGGGTTAATGACATCCTCCATGAATACTAGGCAGAAAGCACGATGGATTGAGATACACAGAAATCTGACTATGTGTGTGTTCAATCTGTTATTTGTACCTGCTATGGAGTTCAGAACATCTTTGGAAAAGGATGTGTCCACAGAGTTTGCATGTTTCATTGCTGTCTGGCTCTGAAACCCTCCAGCTGTGCTCAAATCATCCCTAGATCCCTGTATTTGAAAGAAACAGAGGAAAGTCCAGTAGGTGATATCACTACTTTGATAATGACAGCACACCCAGTAGGCTTAGACACTGAGTTTGAGAACCTACTTTCAGTTGTGTAGACATGACAGCCTCAAAGGATCAAGGCTTGCCATAATACGCCAAATATGAAACCCTCTCATAGTGGAATCTGTAAAGGAGCGGGCAAGCCTAACTGTGTTTGCTTCTGAAACACTGACACAGCGCTGGGAAAGGAACATTAATTGCCATTAGCAATGCTCAGATGAAATGGGCTCGTTTGCTGGAAGGACTGAAAGACACAACACCCCTGCAGATATCGGCTTCTAGTTTTTAAAGCAGGGCTATGATTATAACACATCTAACCTTTAAAAAACCAAACAAATATACTCCTCCAGATGCACAGTTTATACAGATGTTTTCTGTGGCAGTAAAGCTGTTTCTGTACCCCTTCCCTCCTTCAGTTACTTGTATGCATTTCCTCTGTCTCCTGCTGATGGTATAGCTCAAGGTCCCTCTTTGTATTGGTTTTGGGTCCACCATGTAACCCTGTAAAGAACCTGTGGGCAATGGGACCTTTTCTTTACATCCAGGTCTCCCAGTCTCCTGCCAAGGGACCTGCCTGAGGACACACCCTCAGCCCCCAGCCTGCAGCAGCAGGGCAAATGTACTGAGACTGGCTGGGGCTCCAAACTTCTAACCTTGAGTTTCCAGCCTGTGTCCTGGGGCTGTTGCCAGCCCTGCCAGTACAGACTTCCAGAGCCCTGCAGGTGCTCTGCAACTTGAGACTTTCCAAATTAAAACTTTGCAGATGCAAACATATCAGCATTTTCAGAGCTGCATTCTGTTAGCTAGTTTGTGACCAGCAAAAACATGGACCTCTCCTCACCAGACTGACTGGGTTAGACTGGCTCAGTTTGACCATTTCAGTGCTCCAAGAAATCACGTGAATTACCTGATTGGAAGTATTGATATTGAAGAGGAACATATCCTTCATGTAAATCCTTGGCATATTGTCCAAAAGCATTCCATAGAGTGGCATGTACAGGTTTGCTATTTGTGCCTGTTTTGCCTGAAAATACAATATACAACATAATCCTCAAGAAACTACTAAACATATACCAGTGGCTAAATATGTTTGGCTATTGTGTGAAAAAGCAAACAAAACGAATAAACAGTTTCTTTACCGGCTCTGCATATCGATCATCAAATGAATGCTTTGCCATTAAGTTTTTCAGCACAGCCAAAGCTAAATGCCTGATATCCTGGTCTTCTTGCAAGGCAAAACCAACCTCCCGCAGCAGGACTCCAATTAGAAAATGTTTACGGCAAAATTCATTAGTCAGTGTGTACTCTGGAATATCTTGGAACAGAACAGACAAGAATGCTTACATTAATATATAGGTTACATTTTTCAAATTTTCAGTCCACTGTTAAACCTCGATTTCTTGATTTTACTGCCTCACTCTGCTCCCTCACTTCCCAGAATTAATCTAATATTATTATTTCTCAAAATCATGCAGTCTCTACTATTTACTTATAAAATCCCACATGAGAATCTCAAATGTTTTACTCATAAGACTACTAATTTCTTTAACACACAAAATCCAAATTGCTGGTCTAGCATATCCTAGCTGGATGGGTTCTAAAAAAAACGACAGAGATCAAGATCAATTCCACTTTTGAAAATGGTAAATAATTTTTGTCTAAACGCAGTGGCAGCAGTCACAGAAAACCTTAAAGCTCCTGATGTACAGTTCTGCTCACTTATGCAGTCATTTTGTTCATACCTGATGTTCGATATTCCTGTGCTGATTCTGGTGGTGTCACAGTGTCTTCATTTTTCATAAACATAAAAAATAAGCAAAAACAATGCACTTTTTAATTATTCATTGTACTAATTGTAAAAAATATATTTGCTTTGCTTTTGTTTTTAAAGTTCGACTCAAATTTGAATTAAGTAGCTTCTACTGTTAAAAAAAGCTGTGTGTCAGAACTGAACGCATTTTTTGATGCTGCAAACTGAAGTATAAGGAGATAAGCCCATTGTTTGAGATTCTTCCCTTTCTGCTGTACCTTTTGAAACCCTTCCCTAGTTCACCACCTCCCAAGGCCACTGCAGTAGCCTTACTGATTTACTAAATCAGTCATCGCAAAGAGTCCAGTTAATTCATCTCGAAACTTCCAGCAAGAGCCACCTCCCAACCCCCTCATTTGGATGTCAGAGGTTGCATTTATTCACAGGCATACTGAAATTAAGTTATTTTTATCACACTGCTTAAGTACCACACCTGAAAAGCTGTTTGAGGGCTCAGAGCCTGATGAGAGCAGTTGAGAGAGAGAATTATTATCTGCTCTTTGAACCTCTCAATAACTCGGTGTCGTATATAGAAACCCTCCCAGGAGGCACCTTACCAGGAATGTTTGAAGACCGTATGGGCAGGCACAGAGGAATAAAGTGCTCATGATGACAGACTTCTTGCAGAAAGTCAAATTTGAACTGATGTAAAGTCTGAAAATCACAACAGGCAATGCCTCAATTCAGATTAAAACAGGGGAAATGGTGAGACAGAGCTCCACTGCTACTTATCTCTACCTCAAACTTCACACTCACACCCAGCAACAAAACCTTACTGCTTGTTATGCCAAGCTGCACAAATAATGTGTGGTTTTCATCTCTGTTATCAAAAGGACTTGTCACAGACAAACAAGCTTTTTGGATTCTTCAACTATGATTTTTCGTTGAAGACATACTGATAAACCTGAGCTTGATCCAAACTAAATAAGGTATATTTAAAGCTACGCTGGATCTTTTGATTACATATACTAAAGTATATAATAAGTATCTTCTCCAGTTCACAGAAATTTTGAACCATCATAGTTATGACTTCTCTTACTTTTTTTTTTTGGCCAGTCAAATACAAAGTTTCAGCCAAAAAGCTCAGATCTAGAACTTACTGAGAGTAGTAAAAACTTCCTCTGTTGATGCCAGTGAGTTCCAGCTCCAAGGGATTTGGGTAATATATAGTTTTGGTATTACTTCCTTCGTATCTCCCTCCAAAGAAGCCATCTATGATCTTTTGTGGAGCCTTACAACCACCTCAAGAATTTATTATGCCTACTATAACGATGTGACACTGGGATATAAAGATAATATATGATATCCAGTAAACAAATTTTTATTTCCATCTTCTCTGCTCACCGTTTTCAGTCGCAGAAAACAGTTATCCAGGGATACCCTGCATGCTCTAGCATTAGAAAGTACTTGTTAAAGTCTTTTAATCTGCAATAAAAATTAAACTGCAGCATTTCTGCTGCTACTGTCAGGCTAGGATACCTGGAACACGCACTTTTCAGAGTCTACCAAGTAGTTGATAGTAGGGAATTTTTCCCTGAAGGGTTTTCTTGAACCTCATCAGGAACACAGCTGGACATGCTAATGGCAAATAAAGAAGTGAAGCATCTGAAATGTGCTTCCCAAGAGAAACTGCAACATTTTGAGGGAACAGAGCAACAAACTGGTTTCTAACGACGTATTTCAACTTTTGAATACACATTTCTCAAAACAATCCTTAAATGTCAAAATATGGAATACCATGAGGGATATTTCTGTGGAACAGAATTACAATTAATTCAAACTGCACTGCTATAGACTGATACACCAACAAAACATTCAGGCAACAATATACACTGTTACATTTTCTGAAAAGAGAGGTCAGATTGCAGATCCTCTTTTTGATACATAAACAATCCAGTTAAAGAAGCAAAAGACACACAGAAAGAAATCTTGCAGCACTTTTAGAAGACCGACTCTTGCTTAGGCATTGGACTGAAATGAAAATGATGCAAGGCCTCTCTCTCCCTGAGGTCAGAAATCTCTGGTTTTATTTTGTGATTATTGTCTTCAGGTGCTACAAAGCCTGTTCCAGCAGTACATCTGTCACAACTCCACAGTGATTCTGCTTCCAACACCCTGGCAGATGGATCTGGAGGGATTCTGGCAATGCTCACACACTTACTGCCAAGGAGGTGCTAAGTACTGCCCTGCACACTGATTAATCTCAGGCTTTTCCATTGGCCATTATTGGGCTTTTTTAATTAAACATCTGTTTCTGTGGTTGACTGCATTTAGGGAAATTTGAAATGTGGAAACAGTTTTCAGATTGCATAATATTATTTACAGAATTATAGACTTTAGGCTATGACATCAATAATTTAGAGACTCCATTCTACATCTGTTCCAGAGATAAGGTGAAAGACCTGAGAGCAGAAGGAAGTTGGTTTTAGTAAAAAGCAAAGTAGACCTCAAGTAATCTCACTCTAGCTACAAATGCCCAGATCACTACTAAAGAATTATAAGAAGTTAATGGATGAAAGTTTTGTAAGCCTTCTGGGGAAAGATGAGTCATTCAAATTGTATATTTTGAATACATTCTGTTATCTATATATATGCTCTGGAATGACAGCTCATAAACTCTGGCATGGAAGAGAAAAAGCCTGTGACTCATCCTGATGGATGAAGAGCAAAGGAGTCAAGCTGAATAATTTGGGGACCTCTTGCTGTTTGAAATTTATTGTTCTATCAGTGACTATTGTAGGTATTGTAGAAGAAATTCAGGCTGCAGGGAATTTTCCTCATAGCAAGCACAAACTAATTTGGAGCAGATTGGCCTCCTTGCGTCACCAACGAGGTAAGAGCACGGCATTCATGGCTACAGTCTCACTTGAGTTTACACAATTGTAACTCCTTTCATATGCACTTAGTCCATCCTCCTCAAAGAGGAGGATTAATGCCTCAAAATTAATGCCAATTGCTGCTGATCTTTGTGGACCAAACCACAAGCCTACTCTCAAAGAATCAGAGCTTAAATTCAGCCTTTTGAATGCTTTGTCCTGAGCAGTCTGCAGAGTCTGCTCCTACAGGTCTCAGTGACTAGTTGTTAAAACATGGCTATTTACTTCCAGAAAAGGGAAATAGATGGTTCAAAACTAGGAGGTTTTAATCCATATTGACAGTAAATGTTTTCACTTACTCGAGTTCTGAGCATGGTGAAGTTATGGAATCATAAATAGTTTCAATAGATAAATATTCTGCCAGTCAGTCACTTTAGGGAAAACAGAAACAAACAAAAAAATAGATCGAAGCTATACCTTGCCATCTCCAGCTCCAAACATACTTATATAATTGTTGACCATCTTGAACACAAATCCACGATCCATAAATGTAAAGCAGCGCTAAGAAAGTGGGGAAAAAAAAAATAATTATTATTTTATAGCCAAAAGTAGCAGTACTTGTCCTCACTCACCTGGCTGTTCCCTTTGGGTCACCCATACACTTGAATTGTTTGTGCAGATGAGGTTAGCCTTCAGCAGGGCACGGAAAAGCAGGGAACTGGTGAATCTGCCTTGATTTTTATATTTATTTTCAATACAGACTAGAATAGCCATCACAGTGTACAGTGCACTAGAGAACGCTTATCTAATGGAAGTCAGTCACGTGTGGCACCACTCCATCATTAGAGGTGGTACAGGATGGGAGCTGACCTGAGCATCTCCCTCAGCAACAGGACAATGACTTGTGAGGAATCAGTCCTGCCACAATACTCATTGTCTGAGCTGTGTTTTTTCTCTGGGACCAAGTACAATACTACTACCTACAAGTTCTTCCCGACTGACGGGGCTAAATCCTGACAGAAGGTGTAAAGGTTTTTGAGGGCCCTGGTTCTACAGTTACTGACATTTTTCCCTTGCAGAGTCAGCCTACCAGATAGAGAATGCAATCTTCAA
The DNA here is from genome assembly GCA_013399855.1 of Oxyruncus cristatus. Classification (NCBI taxonomy): domain Eukaryota; kingdom Metazoa; phylum Chordata; class Aves; order Passeriformes; family Cotingidae; genus Oxyruncus; species Oxyruncus cristatus. The sequence continues at coordinate 715,928 of VXAY01002359.1, forward strand.
TTCTCTCCTGTGCAGTTCCTGAACTCTGCAAAACTGGAAAAGTCCTGAGTCTTCTGCCACACACATTCAAACATGGTTCCTCGATTAGAAACAATTAATCCACCCACAGTCATTCAAAGCTGTAGCATTTAGAGCAAAAATACCAGCTCAACTCTAACTAGAGTTTCATTCCTTACCAAACTTTTTACCCATTTGAATGTAATGTAAGAATCTGCAAAAGCTGAAAACTTCAACTCTTTCAGAGCACACACAGAAAGGAATTACAATTGCTTTAAAGCAGACTTACACAAAGCTTTTTGCAATCTCAAAGACCCAAGGCCATAGAAAATGGAACAATCCAACACTGAACTTGGAAACTGAGCCATCATTCACTCAGAGTTGTTTTTAATCCCCTTGACTGGACTAGAATAATCTCTAGTTTGCATTAAGTATGGGGAAATAAGTGCATATGCTGTAATGACAGAACATCTCACCTTGAGAAATTTGGCAGTGCTGTAGTTTGCATTCCTGGTTTCTTCGAGAGCATCTTTGTACTTCCAAACAACGTGGTCTGCTAAGATCATCACAAGTGTATCCAGCTCAGCTTGAAATGATTCTGGAAACCTCCGAGTTCGAGAAACCTAAGCAGGGAACAGATCATCAACTTGAGAGTGTATGATGATGCACATTAAACCTGAAAATACATTCAGGCCAAGAATAAAGACAATAAAGCACAGGATAGTCAACACAGAAGAAAAATATTCCTAGAATTCCATTAATCTATTCTGAGAATAAACCCCAAACAGAAGAATCTGGTCCACGGGAAAGTGGGAAATCTATCCTCAGTTCTTGTACAATCAAGAATAGGTTTGAGCCTAGCAGGTAGTATAATTTTTTTTTAGGTAGGCCAAATATTTTACAAAGTATAACAGCATTTATTTTACTGAACAGTCAAGAAGAAAAGTTCAAATATGTGTATTTCCCAGGATTCTGCATTTTATATTTTCCCTAAGAGATGGATTGCCTACTTGATGAGATTATGCATATACCTACCTTTGTTTTGTTTGTATCAACCAAGTGCTGTGCCATTGATTTTAAGATAACTGCAAAGAAGAACCAGGAATGCTGTTCAAAAGAAGGAAAAGAGTAAATGAAAAATGATTACCTGAATAAATACTTTATGATGCATTACCATTCCTTACAGATGGATTGCATGTCTCAGTAATGCACAATGATAAAAAACTATGTGACAAGTAAATTTAAAAATCTAAGTGTCATGTGTTTGAATGACACTGGATTATGTCCTTAAGAGAGCTGAAGCCATCAGCATTTTGCCATTGTGGCTTTGAGCAACAAGAAGCCCCCAAGCACAACTCCTATAATCCTCCCCTTCCTACTGAGCATTGTCTTCATGGCTTTGTGCAGGTAACAGGCACAAAAGTGCGATGCAGAGAATCTCCGAGAACAAACTGCTTTGTTAGTTTCAGCAGACTGGAATTTGGCACAGAATAAGATGGTACTTGTTTAAAACACAAACATAGTGGTTCTTCAAATATCATTAGTAATAGTGAATAGGTAGGATACAGATATCTGTATCCTCAGATACGTGAGACAAATGCACTCAAAAAGCTCACAAATTACAAAAAACCCCCAACACCAACCACCCCAAAACAAACCCAACCTGGATGGTCCAGGTTTCCTGCAGGCCAGCATTTCTGCTTTTTCAGCCCACTTTTTGCTACTGCAGTGGCTCAGCACAGGAAATCAGAACTGGTTCTTTTTAAACAGGTGAGCATATTTTTGCCACTGGGAATTCCTGAGCTGGATCGGCTCGCTCTTGTACCATAACACTGAGAGGCTCAGTGATGGGCCTTACACATGTATGAATTTCTGAGACCTGCTTTGATAGGAGAAACCTCAAGAAACCTCAGTCATTCTATTTTTGTAACTGTTAATCAAAGATGATTAGGAGAGGAAATCAGATGTAAACGTCCCACGTACAGATGAATATTTTCCCTGCATCTTCCAAATTAAAAATTAAACCAAAGCATCCTGAGAGTAATTGGCCACATCATACTGTGTAAGAATTAGGTTTCCAACTCAGAGTGAGCTGTAACAGACAGGAGGAACTTTTCATCTGCAATCCACATTCTGAGAAATGTGTTATGCTGAGAACCTGCAGCAGGTCTGCTAAGTCTGACTGTTGAATCACTGCAGGATGTGATTTGCACAAAACTCATACAGGGAAAGGGGAGAGGAGAAAGAGATGAGACAAGTGAGTTTCAGGCAGAAGACCAGTAGTAAAACTATAAATGTGCTAATTCAAGCTATCATTCACCTTTAAGACCTGTTTCACTGTTACTTGTTCATTTGACTTCAGAAGGCCAGTCATATTCTTGGACAGCTCCTCATGCACGGTTCTTCCATCAAATGATTTGGTCCTGAACACATACTGGAGAAGAAAGGAAAAATAAAAGTTATCAAAATGTGCATTACAACAAATATAAAAAAACCCTCAGTCGGTGACAATAAATTATTTATATACCAACAGTTGACAATCTTTGCTGCCAAAATATCTCGACTGAACAGTCCATTCACATGGAGTTTGGTTTCCCTGGCAGTAATGGCACAACACGGCTCCCCTACAAAACCCCAGTTTCAAACACAACTTCCTGTTGATTTCAGCTTAATGTGAATCAAGAGGACATTTTGCTTAAAATCAGCACTTTAATTTATTTTTTTTAATAGAGCATAGGATCCTGACACGTCTAAACTGCCTTTCAAGCCAGTTCACCAGGGAAGAAAAGCTTAAGTAAGCAGAGGAAGTATGGAGGGTTTTTCACCCACCTAGTCAGGGCCACCTCTCACTTTCTCCTTTCTTCCAGTGTCAACAGCTAGTCAGAGCTGGTAACAACTCCTCATCCTGAAAGGCGTGGAGCACCCACTCGAGCTGACAGACAGGGAAAACTACACCCCTCTCAGAAACCAAGCCTTCCAGAAAGGAATTTATCTACCAAGCTGCTTGGAACTCATAAATCTACTATGAGTTTTATTCAACATGTTAAGCTAACAATTGAGTACCACTGTGCCTTCCCTTAAGCAAGAGCTCTGACAGTGCACCAGTTGGGATCAAATATCAATTTTCAATACAACCAGGTTGGCAAAAGAAAGGAATATCCCTTGAAAATATCGTATTAGTATTCAGCCTTGTTTCCACAGCAGATGCTATAGCTTCTCCCTATGCAGTTTGGCACTTCTGGGTCCAGTTATTTAAGTCAGTGTAATTTTGCATTATTACTGTGTTGTGAGTCACAATTCTCAACTTACTTATTCCCAAAACAGCATTTGTAAACCAGGTATTTGTTTCCTTACAGATGAGAAAAAAAAAAAAAAAAGGAGATTAACAGCTATTGGTTTGTGACTGCTCCTGGAAATGGGAAAACAGGCTAAATGAACTTATGGTGTAGCTTAATAATCACCTGTAGTTTCAAAGATATTCAGCTGGTCCTTCAGTAGGCATCTACTGCAATTTTTAAAAGTTATTGAGTAGATGAGGTTTTAATACCCATTTCATTAACTGTATTTAAAGGTTACAGAGGTTATTTATTTTGGAGCTTGAACAGCTCTGCTGGACCTCAGCAGAATTCTTCTGTGCTTAAACTGGAGTACTTGAGACTAAAATTGAACTACTCAGATGCTGAGGTGCATGATCTGTAAACACATACATTCATAAAGTATGAAAGTAAATCCATAGCATGGAAATATCAACCAACAGTTGTCAACACTGAAACTGAAATGTTTTCCCACTTAGCAACCTAACCTATTGTCATTATTCTACCCATGATCATGCTAAAGTTTCCAGTTTATCAGGAATGTATTTGCTTTCACTTTATTCCTAAAGTTAACTTAAACACCTCCTTCCAAACTTATGTCATGTATATTACTCATCATCCACAAATGAAATGTACTTTATGAAAACTACTTGTTGCACAGTGAAGCAGGATATAATTACAGCCAGGAGCTGTGTGTCTCCCACAGCTTCTTTCCATGACTGTGGCGGGTATCTCATTACTATCACCACCTCCGTTAGTTCTGTCACCACTGACCAGAGCAGGTCAAGAGACAAAGTCATGGCAATATCTACTTCAGTTCTTCTAACAACCTGCAATTCTCCTCTATGATGCTATTTGAAATACACAAATAAGTTAAAAAAACATAATAATCAGAGATTTTACAACTTTCTCATTACTGATTCATCTAGTGTGACTAGAACAAAATTTTCCAGCCTTCTCCCCTGCAATTTAAAGTGAGAGAAAACAACAAAGGCAAATGAAGGGGAAAAAGTAAGTGTAACACTCTTAAATATCTATGGTTTTTTCTGCCCATGCCAGTAACAGAAGTTAATGTATGCTTCTACTTAAAAACATGCTGCTTCATAAAATTCTCAGCTTATAAAGCTGTTACCCAAATGTACTGATGATGAGAAAGTTGCTGGCCAACAGCATTATTCATACTCATTTAATGGATATTCAACTGACACAGAAAACAAGATCATCTTTAAAGAGGCCACTCCTTTGTTTTTTTAAGTAATGCTACAGCTTGACCAGAACCAAACTCCCTACACAGAACATACCTATTTATATCCTAAATACACCTTATTCTTCAAAACAATAATGGATGAATAAAGCTGAGTAAACAGGGAGAAGTTAGAAGAATCTGAACTCCACAGATGAGAAAAGAATTCATGTACAACAGCACATGCAAAAACATGGGATCTTGAAATTAAAATCATGGTTTCATAATCAGAAGCTAAGTTCAAAAGCTAGAGGTTCCTAAGAGACATGCAGCCACCTGGAAACCATGAAAAGCACCAAGAACTACCTTGTTCATAAAAATTACTACTTGTGGATCCTTTTCAACTGCAACGAGGGCAGCCCTGTACCTATATAATATAGATGGCCAGATACTTCATAGCGATAAATCTCACCGCAGTCAGGAGGAGTGCTGAAAACTACAAGCAAACAGCATTAAATATCTCTTGCTGGTATCTATCTGGCTGAAGTTTCATGATCTTTCATGTAGTTATTTCCCCCTTCCTTCCTTCTCAAACCCTGCATGGTGGGAAATTCTCAGTTTAGCACCATTTCACAAAGACTGACACTAAAGCTACACTCCTAGAAGTTCAGTGGCAGTGCATTTGCACCAGGTTTTGTTTCTAAAATGTAAGTTCTAGTTATCTGTTGAGTGCACTGCAGCTCCCTGCTCCCATGCTTGCTCAACTTCGGTGTCCAATGTAAAACAAAGCTGCACCAGGCAGAGGACACCTGAACAATTCTTCATTCTCCTCAAAGGAACAATTTTTAAGTTAGTTTCCTCACTACAGTCACACAGTCATTAGTGGCAGAAAGTTATGATGCAAATGCAGGAAAAGCTACAAAGAAGTACAATTAATAAATAGGAAAAAAAAAAAATGCACAAAACCACCAAACCCCTCCAGCCCCCAAGTAGTTAACACTGAAACAGCAACCATACCGTCACATAAGAATTGATGCAGTTGTCTAATTGTTCTTCATGGCACTTAGCAACAATGTTGGTAAGAACTCTGGAAGACAAAAAAAAAAGAAAAAAATGGAGCTATTTTGTGTCATAAGGCAGAGAAAGTCCAAGTCCTCCTAGTGCATCACATTGTCCTGTTACTTTAAGCTCAGGTAAAACAGTCCACAAGGGAGGTGATCCAAATGATGAACAGCCTGCACAGAAACTGTCCACTGGGAAAAAAAACAGTCATTCCTTGGGCCCTCCACTTGCATGGATTGTGTTGTTATATATGTGCACTGGTTGAACAAAATGCACCCAGTTTTAAGGATAATCTACTGTCATCACAACAAAAGAACATGTTGACCAAGTAAAGCTTATACAGACCTTGGATACTTAGGAATAACAAAAATTAGAGTATGTTAGGGAAACAGAGAGGCAAGAGCACCTTTCCATGGGAATGCTACTTGTTAGGTTCTCTCAGATCTTTTTCATTCTGTAAATTCTCTGATATTTTGCATATGATGTCACTGTTCATCAAAAACAAACACAAGCCTGGGCTGAAGCCCAAGCAGGCCCCTCTCCAACACTGTTTGCCCATATCCTTGGACCCAGTCCCAGCACAAGGGCCTGAGCAAAGCATCCTCTCCTTACTGCACAGCAGGGAGAGGCTGGGCACTGGGTGTGACCACAGATGCTTTGAGCATCTGCAGATCAGCTTGGGAATCAGCAACAGGGAAGAAAATTGCCTGGGTCATGCCAGCACTCACTCTCAAAACCTGAACTCCTACGAACAGACATGGCACTACTTGAGACCAAGCACTTCAGCAAAGTTTCCTCTTCGATTTGTACCTGGGCCATCTTTGTTTGAGATCATCCTGCTCCAGAAGACACAAGTCTGGGCAAGAAGTCCTCTTCAACTCGACCATAATTTCCTTTTGATTACTGGGATCTCATTTTTTTCAGGGTACTTAATATAAAAAAGACCCTTTCATAATCTAATTTTTATGTTAAAAGGATGGCTAGGAAACAGTTCATGATACTCAAATGTCAAATATTATTGAACCATATCTCAAATTGAGGGCTATGTATAGTAACTGTGTGACTAAAATAGATTATTAATATGCCTGACTGTGGTCCATGTACAAAGAGCCCTTTAGACTAGTTTGGTGATTTGAGTGATTCCTGGCAATTATTTTTGGAATCAAAAGCTTTGTAATTCTCTTTAAGTCAGTATTTTTAATATATCTATTTTCTTGCTGTTAGTAGGAGAAGTAAAACCTGTAGCAAAACACAAAAGCTATGACAGAATCAACTTTGTCCATTTCAATCCTTCAGCCTTTATTCTGCTTCGAAACTGAAATGAGTTCTGGCAAAGATGTGACAGAGAGATGATGACACGACTGGGCCCCCAGACAAGTAAATAACCATGAGAGTATGAAAGGAATAATATTTTCTGCCCAACACATAAGCCAATCTATGCTCTCATTCTGTTGTTGTTGCTTTTAATAAGCAACACAAGCTGCTTCAAGCTATTCAGAACAAAACACACTGTGGGTATATATAGGGCACGTCAATGAATGACACACAGAGCAGACATGCATATTGCCACTGACAAAACCTACCACACATGCAAGAAAAAAACACTGAGAATACTTCTCCTTTTTGTTTTTGGGTTGGTTTTTTTTTGGCCAGGTGGGTGTACAGTCAAAATCTGAAGCATGAAAAAATTAACATCATTTCATTCCTCCATCCAATCTTTAAAACTATAGTTTAAACAGCTGCTCCTTCTACAGCACTTTCCTAATCATTTAACTGGCATTGAAACTGTAGGCTGGGACAAAAATCTTCATTCTCTCTAGCCTAAACATCAGTTGATTTGTTGGTCACAAAGGGGGTCCAACAAAGGTCTGATGGCCTCTCTCCCTTGAAAACAGTGTGCAGTGATGAAATAACACACCTTTGCCAGGAAAGGTTCTTTTCATCTTAGTACCTAGGTTCTTTTAATCCTAGCTGTTGTTAGACTGCACTTTGCCCTGAAAAATGCCACAATCCTTTGATAAAGCATATTGAAACTCCAGCTTTTTAAGGCTAAGATGGGGAATTCTGCTTCCTCGTTCCTTTAAGTTTTCCTAATTAATCTTTCTTCAGGAACTAATTCTGAAGCACAGTCTGTGGAAGAAAGTAAAGTATACTGACAGCAGATTAGTCCTACAGGGTTGCAGGGACAGTTGTAATTTTTTCCTACCAGTAGTATTGTAGTCCCCATGTTTAGCTACTGGCAGAAGTACAACCAAAACAGCACCATGGCCAAAAGTAAATGCAATGCAACTTTCTGCCCTCCTGCAGAGACCAATAATAATCTCTCCAGTATTTTTTTTCTCTACTACCCTGATTAACAGCATCAATAAAGACAATTTCATTATGCAAGGGGTGAGAGGCTCAGCAAATCATTCCAGCTGTTTGCCCGCTCACTGGAAAATGCTTCCATTGCTTTTCAGTTATTGCTGATAGATTCTAATTAAAAAATGCCCTGGAACAGTGTGACCTGGTTGTTTTGACTCTGCACTGGATGCAACAATATGCTAAGCTCTTTCTATGCTGAATGCCACATCCTCAGAACCAAACACGAACCAAAGCTGAAAACCAGCCAAAGCACTTAGCTCCTTAGAAATGAGACCTTTACCTACAATTGCCTCTGGGTAGAGAGACGTGTCCACCCTGGTCAAGGACTTCCTGGCTGGTATCACAGTCAGCCACATGATACCACGTTCTTCCACGCTTTATTTGCAGAGCCCTGTGTTAAGGGGCAAGCAGGCATTCTCACCTACTGAAGTCTAAATGTCATAGAGCAGCTGTAATTGGACTGACATCTACATCTGCAACCTTGAGTGAAGAAAGAAATACTCAGATACCTGGTCACAGCTGTTGTAACTTCATCGTCGCTGTTTTGCACCAAAACCCAGAAGAGCTGATTGAGAACTATTGGAAGAAAATTCATAATTACATGGATCTTCTCAATCCTCAGCAAATTCTGCAAGGGATATAAGAAAGAAAGTGAGAGACCTCCAACAGAAGCAATGAAAGCTGACAACTGCCTTGAAGCTTCCCTGCTTTGGCAGGTAAAGTGCAGCTCATGCACTGGTGTAACATCAGTAGGAAAACAGGTCAACTAAGTTGAGAACTGGTTCCCCGTGGACCTCGTTTTAAATATGATCATCAACACAACTGTAGGTATTGCCCAAATTTCAGAATTCTATTATTTTTTTCTACCCTGACTTAAGGGCAAAAAAAGAGAAAAGAGAGAAACCCAAACCAGTTTTCTTATTTCACCAAGGGTAAGTATTTAAAGGCAATAAAAGAAGTTAATTACTATTTTCAACATGTGCATTTCCTATTTTTATGAAAACACTTTTTTTTTTTTTAATGCAGAGATCTGATAAACTGAACTTGTTGCGGCCAAAATACTTCTGTTAAAAGCACAGTGGTAAAAACTAGTATTAACACACTAACCTGACTGGACTGACATTATATTATCTTCTCTATTTAAGAAAGATATTGAGCTTTTAATTAAAAAAAAATCAAAATCCTCCTTTGAATTTCTCTTAGGTTTTTATTTCAGTCATTTCCAAATCATTCCAGAATTTCTAACAAAGGTATTAGTGACTTATAAATACAAGCAAAATACTCTGGGGAAGATTACTTAGTCTCTGGTTATATTGTATAGTTGATCCCTTGTTACATACAACATTGTCTCTGTTTTCTAATAAAATTACTGAAATTAGGTAAACTGCAAATAGCAAATAAAGAACAGTGCAATTCTGGTAGTTTAGGTAACCAGCTTACTGTCTAGAAAGTTGTAAAGCTTTTGTGGATTCCTAAACTTTGTCTAATATGCTCAATGGCTTCCCAGAAATTAATTAAGGACTTAATTCTGTAGAGCTATAACCTCTAAATAACACTGATGCTTTGATTTGTGAACACACCCCTTAATTTCTTTACATCAAGTCAGTATTTGAAAACAAAGCCACTCCTTTCAAGTCTACCTGCACCTGCCAACAAAAGTAGTGGTCACTCTTATGAATTTGCCCAGAGAACAACCATGATTTATTGGAATTTATTCTTTGTTTATTAAAGCAAAAACCTCTTCCCAAGCAGCTTATATCTGATTAAGGTACACTCAAACAGGAAAATACAAACAATGAAGGAAAGGGGGAAAGCATCTACATGATGGTAACATCTAAACCCTAAAACACCTACTAAATTTTACAGACTGCTAAAAGGAAATATAAAAAAATGTATACGTATGATGTTTCAGAGTCACAGTTCAGAGATGGAATAGTGTCACCTCTATCCTTCAGTTTTCTTGCTTATCTGCCTGTTAATGTTCTGTAAGCATATTGCAGAGCAAGAACTCTGAATTTCAGCCCTCATGAACAGGCAAAGAATCATGGCCTTACTTTTGTGTGCTGCTTTTCTTATTTGCTTGTCATACTCCTGCCTTCTCACAGCTTTTGACCTCTACTGAATACAGGCACATTTTATGCAGCTCTTGCTTATTTGCTTCATCTTTGCAGAAAGGGTATGTTCCTTCCGATTTCAGAACTTGACAGGTAACAAGAACCCTTGATTTATACACACAAAATACCCTGAGCAGCCCTTTGGAGAGCATCCAGGTTTTTGGAGGAGGTAAGGATAGAATTTATTTAAGGCAAGAGAGGATTAGCAGGAATATTGCAGCTCTACAGGCTACAACTTCTTTTCCCATTCATTCCTAGAGCAACACAACATTATCCTTTAACAGGATCTGAGGTTTGGCATAGGCTGGATTATCAAAGTTGATGGGGCAGATGCAGCCGTGCTCTAAATGAGAATGGATGAGAGGCAGCTCCGTGATCAGAAATGCATCTGTCACATCAAATACATCAAACCAGAGCTGTCACAGACCCACTGCCTCCTGGTGAGCCTGTGTCGTGATTAGAACTGTGAAGTGATGGATGAGTTGAGAGAAAGCCCTAAATACAACTGTATGGTGCACTTCATGCTATAGGTTACTTTACCTTACAAGAATAGACAAAGTTTGAGGTAGGAGGCTGAGACAGATCCTTTTCCCTTTCCTGGCACTGATGGAAAAAGTTATTCAGGTATGGATCCTAAAATGATAAACATTCACATCAATGTGTATTATAGTAGATTAGAATTCAGCACCAGAAGTTGATTGCAATAATCATCTGTGATACCCATGAACAACACACCTGTTTCCCCACCACTGAAGTGAGGCACTGAAAGAAAATCAACTTATTAGTCCAACCCACTGCCCAGCGCAGCTTGCTATATACAACTTGTTTCTAGGTGCTTTGACCACACTTTTTTTTCCAGTGTTGTGATTATTTTTTCCCCCCTCACAATTTAAGGGATTCCAAAGGCCAGAATCTTATTCCTTTCTGGTGCCCACAATTTATTTTCTTGCTATTTAAACTGATATTCCACAATTTTGGTGTTGGTATGACCTCAAAAAATTTTTATTTTTCCTTGAAGTGTGTATTCCACCATTGGCATCTCACCCTTCTACATTGAAATAACCCTTAAATGTTAGAGAAACAAATTCATACAAGATTTTAGAACACCTTTCAGACAATCCTTGCCACTTTTTATTTGCAAGCAGATAACAGAGCAAAGAGGAAGGTTGGCTTACCTGAGTATTTACTGTCGATACAACAAAAGTAGAGACTTTGAAAAGTGGTTTCCCACTATCTACCCATTTTACATCACAGCCGATCTGCTATTAAAACAAAACCAAAAATAATATTTTCCCACCTATTTCCTACTTATTCAAGTTTGCATCAACTCCTCAGTGCATAGCTTTGCACATGAGTGTGCATTAACTGTGCTTTCACAAACACAGAATTATTGCAATACCTTTTAACGCAAACCCAATGCTGTCATTCAAGGGACAAGGTCACTGCCCCACCCTGTCCTCATGACAATAGTAAAACAAACACAAGGAGGCAGAAATAATCCAAGCTGGGCAGGATCAGCGGGAAAATATGATATCACACCACAAAACCGGAGAATGAATCACAATTGTGGATCACATCAGCCGGAGAATGAATGTCATATGGCCTGAGTTTGGGAAGAGAGTTCTTTTTGACCACTCTGATTCACATTTGGGAGAAGTTAGGTGTAACACTGTAGAATACATAGCTATAAAATACACTTTTCCCATACACACCTGTGAATCAGCAACATATGCCACTCAGTCCAGTGCTGCATGTGTTAGTTCCTGTACTCAAAGATATGCAAATGAATATTCTAAAAGGGATACCCTGTTTACTGTTTACACTTCCCAGTAAATGCAAATGGAAATCTGACCTCATGCAAAACATGTGAAAATAAGTGCTCTGCACCATTTGAATAATATGGAAGGATGAATTAATACCTTTGCACTAGTTGGTTCTTGAAGGCTCAAGTAATTGGGAGGCAGACTGCTTGCCACTGGCACGCTGTGTTCTTGGGAAGCTAACTGGGCATCTTTCAACAAAGGAAGCCAAGCATATCCCACTGTGCACAAGAACAAATAAACATGACTCTTCGGAGAAAACGAGCTTCTAAAGTTCAAAGGAAGACAATAATATCCAGCCAAAAATTTTGCAATCCTTATTTGAATGTAAATAATTTATATTTATAATTGAAAGTAATTCTACTACAGGTACCTGGTGTTTCCAGAGCCTCTTTCTTTTTGGCATTAGCTTTTGCATTTATGTCACAGGTGACATGATAAAATGAAAACAGAATGTGGTGTTTCTTATGGAGTTGAGTGGGAAGTTCAATTTTCACCTGAAATGTAAAATGTTACACCTCACTTTAGTTTAAAAATCGATTAAACCAGGCATCAGAGATGGGCTAAATGAGTGACATCTCTCTCTACACAGAGGTCTAAGTACAGCCTGCCTTTACTGGGTAATCTTTGTCGCAGGGTAATAAACGTTCTCTTAAGGAAATTGTTTAGGATGATCATGTATCACTTTTACTCAAAACAGCTTTTTTCCACTTTGTCTTGTGGATGAATATTTTCATTTATGATGAAAGAGTGTAAGATGAAAGAGGACAAAACTAAAGAGTGATGGACCCTGCTTAGAAGTGACCACCTGCACTCCAGCAGCCATAAGTAGCCATCACCATGCTCATATTTTCAGGATAACGAAACTAAAAACTAAAATGACATCTCTGCTACTCCTCCATCATCATTTCATGACAAAGACCAAGTAATAAAGGCTGACAAGAAAATTAACTTCTATTTATGATTTCTGCTCAGTCTTAAACCCTGTATGTGTCCCCCATGAATCCCTACCTACTGGAGTTGAGGAATTATTAATCTATTTGAATAAAAATATCAAGTAATCAAAACATGTTACCATAGGAACTGATAAAAATGACCTTTCGCCCTTGTGAGCTATGATGAAGTTTATCCAAGCTAAAGTAAGGGTTAGAAACTGTTGATAAATGCTCCCAGTGTTGAATCAGCTTATGGATAAGAATCTAATACCATAAACATACACATGAAATGGGCACTCAGACATGGAGATCAAGACAACTTTCTTTTCAACATACTACATTCTTTTAAAGGCTGCACTTGCTATACTAGGGACATCTAGGACAGGTGCACATCTTTTCCAGCCAAACTGACTATTAACATCTGAATTCAGCTCTTTGTTCGAGTTGAAAGTAATCTGCCCAAACCAAATGGCTCACCCACCAGCATCATGAGAAGGACACTTTCAGACATGTTAAACCCCGTGACACATCTTTTAAAGGATTTGCAAGGAGTTCAAGATCTTGAAAATGTAATGCTTTAAGTTTCACTCAGTTCCTAAACACGAATCTTACAACTGATACTTCACATGTAGCTGTGCATTACCTGCTGACCTTGGCTCTGCCATTTTATCGAAGCAAACTTTTACTGAAAATTGGGAAAAAGCTGGCTATATATGCTATGCTGGTTGCCAGTCTTATCACTACACATAAAGCAGCAGTGGAAAATCCAGGACAGACACATCACATTCACAGGCCACCAAACACATTAGTCACTCTAAGTGTGGATTAAGTTCACCTGCAGAAAGCCTGGGGAATCGATACTTGGTGTTGGTGAAACACAAAGGTGCATGTGTGACTAACATTTGGCAAAGGCCAACATATGAACTCTATTCTATAGCTCTACCCTCAAAAGCACCAGCTAAATGACTTGCTGCAGCCACTACACGTCACTGTACGTTCTGTTCAGACCACTGGATCAACAAAAATGCCCCAATGCAGACCTTGTATCTCAGAGAGGGATTTGTTCTGACACTTGGCTCCACACTTCATCATAATGTTTACTGTTTCCATAAAATTCAGAGATGCAGCTGGACCCTTAATGCAATCCAGACGTGCATTTTAGAGAGCTGGACTGTTCCTAATTAATTCTACAGCATCTTAACTGTACTCAGAACGTCTTACAAAAGGAATGATTCACTGAGTTGATTTAAGAAAAGAAAACAAAACGTGAGACTGCATGTCAATCTACATAACACAGGCCCATCCACATACCCAAGCAGTTGTAACAGAAGCATTCTTTACAGATATTTTTCTGTCTCATTGGCAAACATGAGGACTGGCAGGCATTTAATGAAAGGAAAAGCAGACTGACCTCATCATAGAAATCAGGATTCTGGGAATGATGTAGCACAGCGGTGTAGGCTGATGTTGTAAATAATGGTCCACCTGGCTTCCCATAAATGCACTGATAAAAGGAACATGCTTTAATTACATTGTGAAGATACTAGTCTTGGTATATCTAATATGCATGTACATTGAAAACAATGTCATGAAAGATTGATCATTACTTTGATCAAATATTAAAAGGAATGTTTTAAGTGATCAAACCTGGACTTTCTATACACACTTCCAGTAAAAGTCCATTGATTCTGTGAAAATTACCCTATGTTCAATTAAGCAATGCAGACTCATTAGTCTTCTTCCTTGCTGCTATGTTTTCTGCAAGAACCTTTACAAAAGCTATTTCACGTTTATGCAGTTCAATACACAATACAGTGCCTTTACTGACTTTTCAATGTTACAAAAGCTATCTCAGTTAACAACCTCCTTTCTGGCAGAGTCTCTCTGGGGGCTCTTGATCACTGAGCAATGGCAATTTTATTTATTGGTGGGGAAACTAGACTACAATTATACTGTGCAATAGCCCTTGGGCAATATCAAAAGTTAAGAATTAAGTCTAAGGTCCTTCTAATTTTGTGCTTCACTCTTTTCAATCGATGTCCTAAACTCAGTGAGAAATGTATGATAAATGCTAAACTCTAGAATAAGCAAGCTGCACTGTAAAAAAAGGTTCAGTTTTTTAATATAATTTTCTTTGCCCTCCATTAGTCAGAAAGCTGGCGCTCCAAAGTGGCACTCTAAGCTGGAATCACCATGTCAAGCTGGGATCTAACAGAACCACAGTACAGATGTAGAAGGAAGTATGAGAACATTCACTCTTTGTTTCAGTCAGTATAGCCCTTATTCCTGGGTTTTATAAGTAATGTCCTCAGAAACATATTCTTGTTGTAGCTCACCTTCAGTGGCTTTGCTCCCTCTTCATCAGAACTTTTAAATTCAATGCACACTGTTATATTCCTTGCCTGGAAAGACAGGAATGCACTAAAGCTTAGATCAGAAATGGGATACCAGTAAAAACTCAGGCAAACTACAGGGGTGAAATTAGGTCTTTTCAAAATCTTTTCAAAACATGCAGACGGTGATCAATATTTACAATGCCTTTAAGTCACAGTGGTGTCACTAGAAATAATATTTCCAAGAAGAACTGGCAAAATGCAAGCCAGGCATCAAAATGACTGTGTATAAGCAGATTAAGTGACCAGCACTTACCTGTGTCTCGTCCTTAATTAGTTTTCAACCACCATGAAAATATAAGTAGTACTCAGGTTTCACTTAGGAACTACAAATATTAGCCAGATTAATTTGATCTGCACACATTATTTCATTAAAATAAAGCCCTTCCGAAAATTGTGAGAAAGGTATTACCACATGATCTCTCTTTGAATCACTGATACAATTTAAAATTAACCCAGATTCAATTAATTAAAATTGTACTGTGTTCTGTGATTGCAAAAACTGAAAAAGATGAAAAG
The DNA here is from genome assembly GCA_013399855.1 of Oxyruncus cristatus. Classification (NCBI taxonomy): domain Eukaryota; kingdom Metazoa; phylum Chordata; class Aves; order Passeriformes; family Cotingidae; genus Oxyruncus; species Oxyruncus cristatus. The sequence continues at coordinate 731,629 of VXAY01002359.1, forward strand.
CCAAATGGGTGAAATCACTACTTTCCTCTCTTTATAAGTACTTCTTCATTCTAGCAAAAGCTCATGCAGTACCCTGCTACCCACTGTTGGCCTGAATTAGTCACATACTGTACCTTGTTGAAGTGTTTTTGGCTATCATACTTGAGATGTTTTGGATATATGTATATTTGGTTCTTGTACACTCTGTAAGGTCGAGAATATTTTGTTGATTCCTGCACAAACTCCTCAACTTCCACTGTAGGTTGATGCTCCTTTATATTATGAAACGGTTTGATTGGAATAAAGGATGAAGTTACACAGTCTTCAAAAGAACAGAAAAGAGAACAACCACATATTATGTTTGTTTCTACAGTCTTACTACTAAGAATAAGTAATATTGATATAGAACATGCAAAATCCTGCCTTAACTTGCAAGGAATGAGAAATGATGAGATGCAACAGGTCAAATCATGCCTTAGATTTATATGTTACCTCAGAACAATTGCAATATATCATCCTTAAATGGTTTATCTCACTTGAGTTAAGCAGTACAGCATTGGAAACCTCTTCTGACACACACAGTATTTGATGGCATTTAATGGCATAACAGCCCCATTGGTTTATGAACAGTTTCAACAGAATATACTGAAGCGATGCTGCTTCTAATCAATTTTACAGCTCAAGACCTCATTTAAGTTTTCTTATTATCTAATAACACAGTAAATAAAATGAAGAAACAAGTACTGCAGAACTAGATTAAATATATGATGCAATTGGGATAACTGAAATCAGATCAAGAAACAGAAGATGAAAATAAGCCCCCTGTCACTCAGACTGGGAGAGACTGAAAACAGACAGAGAACACTCTCTCTGCCTCTGCCATTAAATGATAAGACCCTGCATACATTTTTCTACTCAACAGATTACCAGACCTGTCTCGAGGTGGCAATTACATACAGAAAGCCTATGACAGTGTCCTGTATAATTAAAATAATTAATTTTAAAGTGGAATCGTACTTGGATGTTCTAAAGGAACACAATCAACTGCAATCTCCAAACAGCCGGGTATAGTCTGTATTTTGCTAATCTTCTCTGCTCTGCAATGACAGAAATGAAAACATTTTAGAAAATCAGAACAATGGAGATGATATCCATCACAGGAATTAATCTAAAATGAAAAAAACAGACCCTCATTTAAGATATAAATATATATTAAACACATTTTACATACATCTATTGGCTATTAAATTAAAATCATGGCACGGCAAGTTGTGGGCTTGATCCATTCCCTGTAGCTGATGTTCAATCTTTCTGTGATCTTTTTCATACAAATGGAACAGAAGTTATTTAGATTAATTCATTTTTAGGCACATTTAGAGAAGGGACAAGAAGAAATTCATGGTTCAATTCTCATGTCACTTATCCAGTATAAACATAGGCTCTGCTCTAGGATTAAGCTGATTTATACCTGTATGGAAGACTATCCAGCCAAACTGCTGTTCACTGACTTACACACTGTCAAACATTTGGAGACGCTTTTCCTTTCAGTGTCCACTCTTCAGTTTGTCATGGACACTCAAAAAAACAAAAGCAAGGAGTGGGGAAACCTATAAAGAATGATTTTAACTTCTCTCCTTTTTTCTATTTTCTTCATTTTTTTTTTTCCCCTGAGATAATCATCCCTTGTTGGTTACTTCAGCTGCATATCCCTGACAGAAGCTAATTTAAGGAAACACTATCTTTAGGTTATAATAACATTTATTAATGTGCCAAATGACGTTTCAGTTTTCCTGGAAAGTCCAACCTAAAGCAGTCTTTGGCAGGTAATAGCTTAATGTGAAAAACACTAATTTAAAATAATTTAATATGGCCAGTTTGGCATTGATGTTAATGAAGAAAAAAAAGAACAGTGAAAATTATTCTGCACTGCTTTATAAAGCTTTTATTCTTTTTCAAAGGAAATTAAACATTTTTCCTTACCTTCTGTACTCTGCTATTAGTTTCATCAAATCTTCCATGGAAATCTTATTACTTTCTTGCCTGAATAAGGGTGAGAATCGGGAGTCTCTGTCAACATTTCCCTGATTATCTTTAAACACTGGTCTATAAAGAAAGAAAAAAATGACATGTTTATAAGCACTCATCCATATGTTCGAACATTTGAAACTGTCACGTAATCCTTTAACAAGGCTATGACATGAATTGTTACACAAATTCAAGGGCTCCTCAAGATCTTCACACAAGGAAGCCCTGCTGGGTTGTATATTTGCAGGAGCACAGACAATTTCAGTTTACTTCCACGTGCAGCCCCAGCCCTGCAAAGACTCGAGAGCTGGTTTGATCTCACACGATGCAGACAGTCTCCACTGACCCCAGTGCAGTGGCACTGCTCACAGCCAGGAGTTGCTGGGGTTTCGTGCTGGCACAGATCACCATCTGGGGCTCCACATCCATCACTTTTCCCCCTTCTTCTGTAGCTTAGTCTCACTTGGGAGAGCTGGAAGCGCACGGCTCCTCACTGGAGGCAGCTCTCTGCTCCCACCCACCCCTCCATGGGCCCAGCTGCAAGGCTCCCTTCTCCAGCCCAGAGAGACCAGTCCCTGCTGAGAGCCATGACCCTGCACCTGATGGCACCTCACCATCCTGCTCACCCATCAAGGACACGACTCCTCACTTCAACAAAGAGCCTGACTTCTCATTTCTAGGAAGCATTTTGAAGAATTCATTACCTCAATAGGTAGCTTTGTCCAAGAAGTTATTATCCAAGGAAAAATCATTACAATTTTAAATAAGAGAAATCAGCAAGCTGTCAAATCCCAACCACTGTATCTTACCACATAAAGAAATGCTTTTGCAGAACCGGGTTAGAGACCTCAATGAATGTTCCTATGCAGTAATTCTATCCTGTGCCCTCGAGGAGCAAGACACCAACTCACTGCAGCTTAGCTTTTCTTCACAAACCAGGTTTGTGGGGCACCAACTAAATTTTTGGTGAACCAGCTACAAAGTGCCAAATGAAGTGTTAAAAATCTATAACTGAGAACAATAAATATCAGCTGTTGTGTGCACAGGAAAACATTTTCAGATATTTCCATTCCTGCTCATTGACACTTTCAGGATTTAATTAAGGCATTCCAGTGCCCTTTGTATATCCCCAAGTATCACACATGCTGGCTGGACCGGATAATGTAACAGCTATCCAAATTAATGAACCTTGGATTCAACTGTAGTATGAAAAAACATTGCTTAACAAAAGTAAAATGTTCTTGACACTAAGTGCTGTTCTGTGAATCATTTGGCCAATCTTGTTTCCTTAATTTACTTCTCTGTTCCACTGCCAGGGAGAAGAAGAATTAATGCCAGGACAAATTGTTGCCAGATGCAAAATAACAGAGCAAACCTTTGGAAGAGGATCCCAAGTATAAGTATAAATGCACTGTATCTTAACTTAATTGAGAGAAGCACCCATATTTCATTTCTTTGCAACTGTAATCAACTCTCCTCTACCAGATTTTTGCCTCCAGCTATTAGAGGGAATAAGGTCTGCACCAACACGCTGTGTCAAAAATCTTAAGTCATTAGTGAGAAACCAGACCTAATCTCTGGCAGCCAACACTTGCTTTACAAATCCTATCAAACTGCTTGTCAAAGAAAAAAAAAGAAAAAAAAAGGAAAGAAAAAAGAGAAAAAATAGAAGATTTAATAATTATTACAGTATTGGTGATACTATGATATTTCTTGGAGTCACCACTGCTTCTGCCTCCAGACTAACAGAGAGGACTAAAACATTCAGTGAGTGATTTCTGTTGCACCACTTGGCTCTTCAGTGTGATGCTGAGCAAACCCAGACTCTGTTGGAGCTTATTAACTAATTCCAGGGCAGGTTCTGACACTAAGCAAACCACTGCTCAGCACAGCAGGGCATAGGGGCACTCACCAAGGAAGGGCTGAGGGTGTAAGTGTAAAGCGAAAAAGAAGCTGGAAGTAGCTCACTCTGGATCAGGGGCAGTGAGAACTGCCTTTCAGGAGGCTCGAGGACACAGCTTCATGATCTTTAAGGTCTCTTCCAACCCAAACCATTCCACAATCATCCACTCGTCCCCTCTGGCCACACTGGTTTGGAGTCAGAAGGGCTATACAGAGTCATTCTGCCTACAACCATTGCGCTTCATCATCGGTGCTCCCTGGGTATCATATGATTTACCTCTAGAACTGCTCCTCATCAGTTCAGCAGCATATTCCAGCCTAAATAATGCATCCAGGACAAAATTAAGGCCATGAAACCACTACAAAACAGGGAAGTATTTCCATCTCTCCAACTTGCACACAGTACTCCATTTATGTAAAGTTCTTACTACTACACGAGCAACTTAAATGTCCATTGAAAACAACATAACCCTCCTTAAAAAGTTGTATTTTATGCACTCAGAGAAGAGTTAGATGACTTTCAGCTAGTCAAACTGTACTGGTGTCTCCATTCCCCAGCTTTGTTAAAGCTGAAGAATTGCCAGAGCAGCAAGTACTGAATGTATTACATCTGCAACTAAATAACCACAATCCCATGTTCTGCTAGATCCTTGCATGTGGAGCAAGAGTGCTCCCTGTCACAGTGAACATACTGAAGGCATTTGAGAATGACAACTGTCACATCAAAAAAAAGGAAATGCATTAAAAACTGCTACAGTTCAGGAGGACAATATTTGCACAAGACATTAATGATGCCTTACTGTCTAGGTACTTATTTACTAGAGATATTTTAATAAGAAAAAATTCACAGAACTAAAATCTTGGAGAGATTCTAAAGGTGGTAATGTAGGGGAAAACAAATTAATAGATTACACTAAAGAAACTGAAACATCATCTCTGTACTTAAAGTGTTTACATGATTCTACTCTTCTAACATTGTTAGCTGATAGTCCACAACCCTAAAAATTCTACACATTGTTCACAATTTAACATCAAAAAAAGTACTTTTGAAGCAGTGGTTTATGGTCTGTGGACAAATTGCTGACCCCCAGGGTTAGACATTCAGTGTGAGATCTGCAGCTACTGGAAATAAGTGCAGCCTCACTGCCTTCAGCTACATCAACCTACACCAGCTGAGAACCGAATCAGCAGCTGCACGAGCTACTGAAGGATTCCAATATTAGGCTCTAAAACACGATGTTTACATGGGTGGAGAAGGTTTGAAGGGATAAAAGTGTAAAAACTGATCTCAGTGAATGAAACTCCCCCCTACATCTACAATATGTATCTCAGGCACATATTTGCAAACTTTGGCAGTTCTGGCAGGAGCATGAGGATCTGACACACTGTAATTCTAACACATACCGTAATTATACCTGCAAGAGAACACAGACACCAGATCCCACCAACTCCAGCGAGAAATCAGGGAAGAACCCTGAGTCATGCTTTTGAGCAATGCTGAAACAAACTGGTTCCACATGAGCTAATTAAGAGTTTCAGTCACATGCACAATATTCAACTGCCAAGATTTTGGCTTGCTGAATGTATACGTAAAAATACTCTGTGGCCATCTGTAATGCTTTAAAGGAGGGGAAATTTCCACACAAAACCAGGAGTGTGGTTAATGCCAGAATGAACTAACTGGAAAACACATTTCCAAACCAGGGTTTTGCAATTTATCACAGCCAAACCATTTTTTCCCCTGTAGTGCGATAGCCTCATGTGGAAACTTCTATTTTCAAGTTGTGAAAATAGAAATAGATTTTTATAGGGTCAAATTATACTTTTCTTTCACCAAAATCAGTTCTGAGTAATGTTAATACACAAGCAGATGTAAATGAGTGTGGAATTTTAATTTTCTCAGTGCTCCCTAGTTTGAGAGGCATTTACGGTGCTATCCACCTCACAGGGATAGCAGCAGAACTTCACTCGTGTCTGTTAAGTCTTCCCTTAGGCAGAGCAAATGCAGACCTGCAGCTACAGTTCTACAAGGACTGGCAACTAGGGATTGACACTTGGAGAATCCTATGAAAGGAAAATGCACTTTCAAAATGAGAAGAAAACCTTTCCGTATTTTATTCTCGGCAAGATTTGCTGAAGGTTTGAAAGAATGTTCTAGACTTCTCCACGTGCATGAGTGCCTAGCCAGATCCTGAACTAGTTAAAATCATAATTGTACCTAAAGATAGCTAGAGCAAGGGCTGAGCTGCAGGACAAATCACTGATGGTATCACCACAGACCACAGGCAGGGAGGACGGAGTTAATAAGAAGTCTCAAGTCAGTCTGGTGCCAAGCCTGCACCTTTTGCCATTGTATAGTCCATTACAAGTTAAAAGTGCCTCTGTCAACCCATCAAAAATATGATTTTGATGAATGGTCCTTTGGCTACACAGAAGTAGTAAATATTTATGAGTATCCTTGAGCTTGCGATGACAGATCAGAACACATTATCTGCCTTTCTCTTGAGCAAGCATGCACTTACCTCTCCCATCTTACTGGGTATTGACAAAAAAGTATGTCAATAAAAAAATAAACGAACTCTTCAAATGGCCACACCTCACAGCATGTTCTCCTCTTTGCCATCTAATCACCATATTCTAAAATCATAAGCTTCCCCCATATACATCATGGGAATCTGTGCAATCCTGGTGCTCCGTGCTCCACACCAGAGGCACACAGAGCTCCCTCGAATAGTCATGGGCAATGCCACAACGCGACTTTTTCACCTAGCACTTGCTTTTTCTTTCTCCCTACAACTTCAGGTAGCCCTCCAGCTGTCCGGCTACTGTGAGAACAGAAGCCATAGAGGAGAAGGAATGTTTTCACTTGGCAATTCACAGCTTTCCTTTTTATAGAGAATATAAAAATTTATACTCCCTGCTCTGTGCATGGCAGAAAGAAGGGAGAGCTGTCACAGGGACACAAAGGAGTGTCTCAGTCAGGGAGCTTTCTCATCCCAGGGCAGCAGTAAGTTGAAGAAATTACAGAAGACTGAGAAGGAAAAAAGGGACAGGACAGAGAAAGGAATGACGTGAAAATGTGAAGGGAGAACAAACAGAAAAACAGGCATATTTGGTAAAGGGGATCAAAAGGCAAAGGGGTGCCTCAATCCTGAGGTGAGACTAGCAAGAAATTATACAGGAGAGAGAGGAAGAACAAAAATCCATTACTGTCAGTACACTGACCTGCAATAAAATCCAACTGACCTGCCAAACAAGAAAATAAAAGTTTTCCATCCCCTACTAACCATGAAAAATGCGAGACTACCTGAACTATAATCCCTCAATATCACCCCCAAGGCACTCAAATCCTTGGTTAGATTTTTCTTAAAACTTGACAGGCATCATAACCAGAACAGAGCTTCACACCTATGCACCTACCTTCTTGGTGGCCACTGCAACTATTTTTCAGACCATAATTATCTTTGCAGGAAATTCTTGTGAGAACTGTGACTTTGAAGTCTCTTTGGTAATTTTTAGCACTCAATGAATGTGGAGCTCATGATAAATTGGTATTCTGTCAGCTACCTTTGCTACTCCCTGGCAACTTCACTACACACCTGAAGAAAAGATTCCCCCACAGTAACATTTAATGAGAAAGTAACTGACGTTTAGCTGTGAGAAAAATAGGGCAGTGAAATAATAAAGCTGCAGGATCTTCTGGGGTCCTGGACCAAACAGAAAGCTTTTCTTAGCTTCAGGCAGAAAAAGTGAAAAAGAACAAAAGGATAGAAGTTCAGGGGCAGAATAAGCTATAAGATGCTTATAAAATTATGAAAAGAGCAAATACGTACCTCACCGACCAAGCAAATGGCATACGGTATTTCCCCAGCTTGCTGCAGAACTGCTTATTGGATTTTAACACCTTCTGTGCACACTACAAAAAATGAAATGTGAATTATTTCATCAATATCATTCTAACATCTGAAATGCAGCACAGAGTACATCCTGGTAACTCCTCTGCTGAAGAGGCTATAGTGTGGCTGAAATAACTTGGCCTGACACTGTCCATAACAAAGGTTTTGGGTGCACAGCAAAGACAACACAAGACAAATATGATGCTGCTGACAAACTAAACCTTGTCACCACTCCTTTAGTCAGAACTGCATTACAGTTGTTATTGCAGTTTTCTGGGATGTACCCAATGCAGGTGCAGGGCCTGCTCTCAGAGACAAACCCCAACTTTGCCTGCGTACGAGGCTCCTTAGCTCGTCAAAGATTGCTGAAAAAGAGTAACTCCCTGCTAGGTCATAACCGGCATAGCAATGTACCATGAATGCATTTGCATGTTGCAGACAAAATGGCCCTTCATTCGTTTAGTCAATGGAACTTGGACATTTGCTTTCTGAAGCGTGGGCCTCCCGGGAGCTCGTCCTGTTCAGCAGCCGCACACTGCTGAGATTCATCAGCACAGTTCGGAATGCCTTCAGCTTCCAACAGGCTGAAGCTTACAAAGAAGGAGCTGATGTTCCTGTTACGTTACCTTAAAAGAATCAGGATTCTTAATGTAAGGTTCAGCACTGCTGGCAATGTTTCCTGTAAGCACCTTTTCTATTTTTGCCACTAGTACGATCTCAGAATGAGGATTACTTATGGAGAAAAGAGCCTGTGGATGAAAGAGGAAACAGTTAAAAAGTTACAGCAACACTGAAGAAACGAAATATTGCCAGTGCTCCCTGGTGATGGAAACAGTAACAAACCAAATTCAGAAGGGATTATTAAGGATTACTATCTCTACATATCCAATACAGCCAGAGAGAAAATAAAATCTTTGTGCTAGTGCTGAAGGAAGCTTGTGCTCATGCAGCACCTTGCAAACAGACTGAGTTGAGTCAAAAAGCAACGTGACCATGTCAGCACTGCCCAACCTAACTGTTCCTCGTGGGCAGTACTTAAAAGCTACCCTAAATCAGTCATGCCTCAGGGGAATGAAAGGGAGAAGAAAAGCATACAGCTTACAACAGTGAGAATGTGGAAGCACTTTGAGATTAATGCAGCAGCTCGGTGTTGCTTTGAGTTGTGATTTTGTTTGACTGGTTGGGAGAGGGCAGCAAATGGAGCAAAAGAGCACAGGAAATATGGGTGGTTTCTTCAAATGAGACACTAACTTCTATCAAAGTTTTGATTCTAAATGGTCTTAAAGTCTATACAGGGAGCTCAGAAATCAAGCATCTGTATAGCAGCACCACTGATACACAAAAAAAGAATTTTCTTGAAAACAAGAAACACTATACAAAAATTTGCCAATGAAAATGAATACTACAAAAATAAAATGAGTTCCATGAGTCACTAAGTCATGCAAGTCACATGTGGAATACCTGTTTTGGGTATTTCAGCCATTCTTCTGGGAACCCTTTGACCTGTGGTTCTTCCATTTCATTTGAGTCTATATTTTCAACTGTGCCATTTTCTAATGAACACGAGGAACCTGAAATCATCTGTCTGACGAGAGGGTGGTTCAAATCCACATGGAAATCAGCAGAGATCTTCCTGCCATCCCTGACATCATACAGTGCCACGCTCACAAAGAAAGGCTCCACCTGGAGAAAATATCAGAAACACAATATGGTGGTAACTAAGAGGATGGGGGTAAAGTCTATCTTTTAATGGGTTTCTGCAACTAGAAAAAAAAAGAAAGCAAATAAATATTATTTACCAATTATGAGATGCGTTAAAAACACAGGCTCACACACACCCCTGCCCAAATTAGTTTCCAACCGTGTGATTTTAGGGGTTTTTGAAGATATTTTGTTAACAGGGTGCCAGAACAGGAACTGACATTTCAGAAGCTCACAGAATCAAAACCAAAGGTATTTGTCACAGATAATTACTTATTAAAAGAAATTAATAGAGCCCCAGAAAACACATTACAGGATTTTAAAAATGTAGATTCAGAGTCATTATAAAAGAAGGAAGAGTGAGGGTGGGCTTTCCAGGGATCGTCAGGAATGAGGCACAAAGATGACAAATGTAAGTAGATGAAAAATGTTTACTGGTTCAACACAAAAGCGTGGGTGTATTATTCTGTGGGAAACACATGTTCTATTTTGCTAGGAGACCAAGAGCGTTCAAAGCGCCCTGACAGTGTCCACTTATTCTGTGGCACAGTACCAGGGAATTCAGTCCTGTGACTGAGAGTAACCTCCAGAGAGCATCCATGGTTCTGACGGAACACATCAGCCTCAGAACAACACCACCTGAGCTGTCCTGAAATCAGAATCCTAAAACTTTGGAGATAAAAGCAATGCGTAGCAGCTACAATGTTTTACACCTTTTCAGCCTCTGTACTGAATATTGCATGCCCTTGGTACAGTTACCATGACTTTATTTAAACAGTTATTCCAGCCTGCCAAAAAAAGATATTGATCACAACATGCTGAACAGGGACTCGCTGTAGAGGTCATCTTCAAATGAAAAACAAACAAATCAACAAACAAATCAATGCCTCATATGTAATATATGAAAGTCGAGTTGCCAGGACACTCATCTCTCTCAAAACTTTCCTACTTCAGAACAGAACTAACTAAGAGCTATAGACTGATATCTACATCTCATTTTTCCCTGTCCTTTTATCTTACAGTAAGAATAAGCAAAATTTTCTGTTTTGTCCTGTTTTTAGCTGGATTTTTCCACTAGATGAAGCATCCTGTCCTTTTTATTTTGCCTTCTCTCCTGTAATTTAATCTGCTTCATTCCTGGTCTCTCTCCGAAAAACAAAAAATCCCCAGTTCACCAGCAACTGCTGTTCAATTGCCTCCCTACATAGGTCTTGGCAGTTTAAACTTGTTCTTCTCATAGCAATTGTTAAGAACCCTGAAGGATTTTTAATTCTCCACTGAAATGTAGCTAAAAGTCTGCAATCCAAATCACAACATCTAATCAAAAGTTAATCAGCTCCATTATTCAATGCAAAGGGATGGTCAGGGGAGGAGAAGTGGATGTAGGATGTGTGTGATACAGCTTTCCTTTCCCCTTCTCTTTCCAAAGTTACAAGTGCACAGAAAGAGAGAAAAAAAAAAAGAAAGAAAGAGAAAAATCAAAGGGGAAATAAGAAAAGCTTACGTTGGTTGAAGGATCATTTTCATTTTCAGTAACACAGGCCTGGAGATTCAAACTGAGAGATTTGCAAGTTATCAGGATCCTCTTTGCAGGCTTTTCTTCAAATGGCTTTATCACCGAATTTGTCCCTGGAAACTCCTTTTTCTGAGGATTCAATGCCTGAAATAAGTTGGCCAATTTGTTATACATCAGAAGAGACATTGTATTCCAAAACTAATTAAGCTTTTTAAAGGTCTTGACAATCACTGAAGCACCTGGAAATCTCAAAAAGTCACTGCTGGTATCTTTATACTACTCTAGTAAATGAGTGTTATTTCTAATTTATAGATTAGGAAGCAAACCAAAAAGATTGCCTGAGGACATAAATAACCTCAGAGGCAGAATTAAGGATTAAAATTAAGTTTCTTCTAATTTTAGAACAGACTTTTATTCTTGTTTAATTACTGTTTCTGAAACTTTAGTTCTTAATTTCTTCATATAGATTAAACATCCTCCTATTTTCAGACTCTTAGCACCAAATTTTAGAATGAGATTTCAGACCTCTACCCTTACTTATATACCACACCACTATTTCAATTCATTTTTGATAATGGTGTTACCATTTATTAATAACAGGTTCAAGTTTGAATATGTAGTAATCCCATTGTTACTTGAGCCTTCTTTTCAACTAAAATAAAATTTCCATTTAAATTACATTCAGTGCATGAAAGAACAGTCTTCGAATCCTGACACTAAACATTAACCATACCTTCATCTGTACCCTCCCATTGGTTTTTACATCAATTTAAGTTTGGGTAATCAAATTCCATGTAAAGAATAACAGTAAGAACACTGTTCTTGTAACACTGCCAGTCTTAGAGAAGCTTCTGATCCTGTAATATTTTCAGTTTGCTTTAACGCCTGCTTTAAGCTAATTCAAAGCTTAGCTCAACTGGACTAGATGACCTCCAGAGGTCACTGCCATCCTCCACCATTCTGCAAACAAATATGTCTAGAGTCTATACAGAAATCTTTACGGACAGCTCCCCTCTCCCTTCAAAGCTGAAGTCCTGGGTACACCCAGCTGCTTGCTGAACTGCAATCCACTCTGGTGGCTTAGCTAAGCCAGATAGCTCAGACCACCTGTACTTTAAAAGTTTGAAGAATTTTGAAAAAAATAAATAAAAAATTAAAAATCGCTTACTGCTATATCAGGATCCAAAGAGAAAAGGTTTAGTCGCTCTGTATTTCGAGAAGCTTTCACTGTTTCTTCTGTTTCTGTGATGTACTGTGGTGACAGATAATAAATTAGTTTTCTGCACAAGAACAGAAATCCATAGAGTTGTTAGACTTCTAAATGAACAATCAATGTTTCACTTGTAATGACACTTCCCACTTCTGCAGCAGTTATCCCAAAGCGCCTTCAAACACTCGTTGCTTGTGAAGCAGAGATTTTAAGGCCATGATAGTTTGAAGAAATCCCAAAATAGATCAAATAAGTAATTCAAGTTCACGTATGTTCACGTATGCTATCCACTGGGTGAAAGGTCAGAACGGTGGATCAGTGCACCAAAATTACTTTGGACGTTCACAAGTTGAAGGGAAAAAAAACCCAAAAACCAGCCCCACAGAAAAACACTTGTGCCAGGGGAGGGCAGAAGGGGGAGCAGTGAAGCATTTCCAATCTAGCTTTTCATTAAAAAGCTTCTTAGCACTGTCTACAATTATCTCATCCACATGAAGCGGTTTATGAGATCCAGAGGACAAAATGCCTCCCCTGACAGTACATGCACCTTTCAACGATGTTGCAGAAGGCAATGAACAGTTCAGAGCTTGTTTCTTTGCTAGTCTCACAGGAAATCTTGACTCTCCAAGGGCCAATCTCTTCTGAAGTGCATTTAAGATGAGCAAGATTTCACAGATAACTGCAGGGACCAGACCCTTACTGACTTCACAGGTCTAAATCAAACTTCTCTGTGAAGCACCTCTTTACATCTAATGGAGATTTTCTCAATTAAACAAAATCATTTGTTCAGAAAGAAAATTATTCCTGTCATCTTTCGTATCTCTAACAATTGCAATGGGCTGTGCTGTATTTTTGAACCTGTCAGAGTATTAATGATCACCTATTGGCAGGTATTTTTCACCTAAGAAGCTCTTTCCACTAAACTTGTAAATATAAATATAACATCCATTACTTTTGCGAAGTCTGGGTGCAAGGTGTTCTCTGAAGAATCTGTCTCTTCCTGAGAGCAATCATAATTCACAGAAACTTCTGCAGGGTCTTGAAGAGAAGAAAAAAATACACAGATGGTTTTATTATTCTTGCTATTACCACTGAGCTTAAAAGAAAAAAAGAACCTATTCTCACACTATTTCTTTTCATTCCTTTTAGTCTCATCAGGCTAACAAATGGAAGTGATACTAATGTAAACTTCTGTCCTCCTCAACCCCATTTCCCACTGCTGCTTACTGTAACTTAGTCTATGTTTAAGCTTCCAAATAAGAGGCCTGACTCTACACAGTGCAACATCCAACATGTTCATCCATGACAAACATTCATGCCCACAACAAAGACCTTCCTCTCTCAGTCTTTTCTGATGCAACACCAAGGGTTATGTCAACTAAAAGATTTTGGTTTGGAAGTGGGAGGGGTGCAGTCTGGACTCCATGAGCTGCAAATCTATGGATCCAGAGACAACAGCACTATACAGCAAGCCCTGTGCTTCACTCAGCTCACCAGGGACTGCTCTGTTTTCACTAGGTAATTCAGCCTCATGTGAAATAAGTCATCACAGCCATTTAGGGCTCTTCTGCCAAGAAAGCATCATGCCTTTGGACAAGTTAACTCCATAGCACATTCCAGTTGCTTGTTACTAGGGTTTCTTTACCAGTAGAAACTTCTGTTTTCTGTTAGCCCGTGTTTTTGACCTTTTATGCACATATTTCTTCCTGTTTCATTAATATCCCCTGTGGGTGGGATTTTCAAAAGTAATTCTCTGATTCTGATGTGCAAGCCTCTTCTGCCTCCAAGTTATAAAAATGTCTTTGGCTATATGAAGATCATCCTGTCCTTCCAAAATCAGACCTTATTTTAAACATCAGTCTAAGGAGTTCAATTAGCCCCGAGCTTCCCTAAGAATCAGATGCATGTGGATTCAAAGCTTTGACTCAGCTCAGAGCACACGTAGTTCAAATCTGTATTAAGGTTTCAAGTGTTTTCAGTCTTAAGAGTTTCAGCTGGGGCTCATCCAAACTGAACATGGATTTATTACGTGGAGGAATGAGCTGCTGCCACATGAAGAGTACAGTATAACAGAGCATCCAGTTCTTTCTTCCACAGCGAAAGCATATTAACATGCAAACTCAAAAAAGCAAGAAATGAAAAGTCAACAAGCTTTCAGGGAAAGAGTACTGTACCACGGCTGGGATTATTATTTTTTGTAATACTCCAGATTTTTAAAGAAAACAAAATGCTGGAAAAAGAAATAATCTAACCACTCTCCAGCACAAAACTCTTTAAAACCTTCAGAATTCCAGGACAGTAAAACACAAAGTACTAGCAAGAGCACTGACAGAAAGGACTAAATTTGAAAAAGAGCTGCATATGCAAAACAGAGACATGTTGCTCCTGCTGACTTTGTGGGGAACAGCTTTACCTCCCCTCCAGCCTTTTGAAAATGATCTGTGGGGAGTTAGCTGACATTGTTCAGGGACTGCCAAGACTAGTATTGATTTCTGACGAAGCAGCAGGTACAGAATCCATCACAGACTCAGGCAGTTAAAATGATTCAATACTGATATCTGAAAGTTCCATTTTTTGCATTTGATTAAACCCTCCTCCCACCCCCCAACAATGCATGAGACTATTTATTCTTACCAAGTTTCAGATCAGTGAGATCTGCACTTTTCCTCTCCTGAAGGGTTCCCTCTGGATTTATTTGCAGGATTTTGTTGAGAGTGAAAATCCAGTCATCCATATCCTGCTCATTTTCAGCTGCCAGCACAAAATATGTGAGGTCATTCATTTTCAACTCAAAGGCATGTTTCCTAAGCCTGTTATTCTGTTGGAACAAAAGGAAAAGAAAAAATAAACACTAGAACTAATATAAAAAGGTACTGAAAAAGGCATCCATAAGACGGACTTATATATGGCCACTTCCTAAAAATAACATTCAAGCAAACTTCTGTGGCTTTAAAGAAAATCCAAATAGCGCAACATTAACGCAAGTTTATGTCGATTTTTTCTTGGGTCGTTGTGCATCTGTGGCCAAACATACATCTTCTATTTAGCCACAGAAAGCGAAGACTGGACAATACTACAGAAGGGAATACATCCCAAGTGGAATAACAAAAGATCTCTGAAGGCAAAGTACAGCACTGCTACACAAGTCGAAGCTGTCTGGAGAGAACAGCTCTAAAGAACAAGTATCCTACACCTTACCAGCACACCAGGCTCTCAGAAAGACAAACCAAAGTAGTGCTAAGTCATGAAAACAGTGGAAACAAGACTTTCTAGAAGATTCCAACACGACAAATTCCGGCACATTAAAAGATTACAATGGGTACTTCCCACATCTACCTTTGCTTTAGAAGGATTTTAAAAACAGCTAAGGGGATCTCGACAATTCTTTACAAAAGGCAAAAGGTGAGGTACAGCACTGGTCAGTCATTGCAATGCTTTCCTGTTCAAGTACAGAACAAGAACACATGCCCAGTATACTGGGAATAGATTGAGTCTGGAGCTCTGTTCTGCATCACCGGATTTTACCTGCAGTAGGTGGTTAATCCATTAATTTCTGTCAGAAGAATTAACAGGTATTTAGTTACTGAAACAGCTCAATAAAATTAAACAAAGTGATGTGATCTAACATAACCCGCTTCATTCTTCACATTTATCAAATCAGGGAGGCATATATCTCTTAGTCTTAAGGAAGCAGTTTCATCTTTCTCCTTGCTCAAATCTGAAAGAACACCGACACATCCTACCCCCTAATTCTTCATCGAACTTTTAAAACCACTGACTATGGACATCACTGTCACCATTTTGATTTCAGTATTCCAGAAAACTGCCACCACTTTGCTGAAAGATCTAACCTGGAGTGATGGTCACAAATGAAAAAAAAATTAATAACTGATCATTTCACCCAATTTTATTTTCCTTCATTAACACTCTCAAATCACATCACACTGGTCTCCTGTATTTCTTCATACTGTAACTATTTCTCAGTACAGTCCTATGTCAACAAGGTTCTCAGAAGTTTCTAAGCCAGATGGTGAGAAGACAGTGATACTTTTATTTAAGAGCAACAGAGGCAAAATCTGATACTGATTAGCAGGGGAGGAGACTGAGAACTCAAGACACTGAGAATCAAGTTCCATGAACATTTTTTTCCAGCAGCAGAGATGATTTAGAAGATTCCTACCCAATCTGTTGCTAATCACTTGCTCCAGTTCTTATATTACAGGTCATGACCCAGATCAGGAATCAGTTAAGACTGAACTACTTCTGGAGCTACTTGGGTCAACAGAGTCAGACAGATCTTGGCTTTCCAAACCAACCTGGGACTGTGTGTGTGTATATGTGTGCCTGTGTGTTATTTTCCAGTTCTGCTACTGAAAATTCTCTTAATAGGAAATAGTTTTCCTCTTAAGTACTTTATGCAGGTGAATATGTACTTATGGAGGTAAAAATAGACTTGGGTTTTGTAGCAATTGGTTCTTGGATGTTCAATATTTTTCTTGATGCTGAAATCACTCTAATTCTCCAATCATACGTTCAAACTAATGTAAAACAAGAACTAAAATTTCACTAAAACCTGTTACATACATAACATGACCAAGAGCTAGAAGTTGAACAAAACTATGCCAAGAATCTCAGGAGTGGACATCTTTTAAAGACAGATCATTTGTAAAGTGGATTACGTACACCAGTTTATGCACAATCTATAAATAAAAATGCTGTGTTCCAATTTATCTCCAGCAAGTACAAAGAACATTTAAAATGAATGCATTTGTTGTCTGTGTTATGTAATTCCCCTTACAGCATGGCTAAGATCTTTAGGTCAGGTAGTGAAACACTATCGGACATTATCTAATACAGCAATACATCTCACATGCTGAATCTTAAGAACATCAGGGCAGGAAAACTTCAATATCCACTTTTCCATCTGCACTTCAGACTTCTGGCAAGCAGATGAGATCTACAGCAAAGTCTTTGTTTCAAATCTAAGGCCAACTATTTTCTTCCTGATCAGTTAACAGGAAAAAAAAAAAAAGTACCATTTTTCAGTTTGCTCCTCTATAACTCCTTCCATATGGTATGTGGACCTTGAGGTTGACCTGTAATCTTCAACACTTAATTTCAAGTTTAAAAATTTCTTCTAGAAGGAAATAATACAAGATTCAAAAAGAAACTATGAATGAGCTATAAATGAAACATCAGGCTAAGTCTAATGCCTGCCGGGTCATTCTTCCAAAATAACAGAATTGTTCTGGGAGCACTTAGTATTTTATCTGGAGATGATTTCTTTGGGATGTTTACTACACTTTAGATATTCAATCTCTATCAAAACAGGAGCTCAAAGTCATTCATAGAGATTTAAAAGACTTATAGTGGTATTAAAACTTATTAAATTAGAACTTTCATATCACATTTTTTCACTAAATATTCAGTTTTACCTAACTCTTCCTCCACATTATATGGTCTCTGCGCTTATGGCAGCTCTAAGCCAGGTTTTGTTTTTCAGCCCTGTGATTCTAAGGTCAGCACAGACTTTGATAGCTGATCATACTGAACCCAGTACCCCCTTGGCTAAGACTTCAACTTCCTGCTAGTGAAGATCACTCATAAATTTGTGCATTCCGTATTAAATGGCAATCAAAGAACAACCACGGAAATGACCGTCTGCGGGTGGGCAAGGGGAGGACACACACTTCAACCACTTTGGGGCAATCTGGAGGAACACTGTAGGTTTAGAAGGCAGCTGTCAAAAATTCACAAGGTGGAGAATTTCAAAGGTTTTTTGAGCTTGTTTTCTCAGAGGTTATTCAAAAAGGCCAGAAATCTTGCAGTCAAGACACAACACCACAGCAGAACGGGCACCCACTGGGACAGCATTAAATCTGTAAGTAAAACCACACTACAGAGACAGTCAGGGCTGAACTGGAGCTCTGGCTGAGACCCCCCTTCAAAGAAAGCACTTGCTGCCAGCAAGCAGGAGCAAGCAGTAATTTCTAAAGAGGATTTTGGTATAAAAATGTCCTCTACAGCTTCTGCTACATTTCTAAGCTCCCTGTTAGGGTCTTTCAAGCCAATGGACTGGCACCAGCAAACATCACTGTCTTTCTCCATCCTGTTCTACACCCGACTGGAAAAAGAAACACCTTTTGAACTACACAGGGGGAAGGGTCATTGCCCACAGAGCTGGGGACTGTGAGCAAGTATTTGTTCCCAGAGAGAGTTACTGATTGTTTTTCTGGCTCCAAAAGGATTTAGGGATGAAGGAGAGACTTCACAACCAACAGAACCTTGTGTATATCAGGGGTCTTCCTCTGCATTACCTGAAAGGTTTCTTTCAAAGCAACTCTCAGATCAGCCTGCACTAGCACTGTTACCAATCTTTACTGGTTAAGCAGTAAAGAATAAAGTACACATGACAAAAGGAATTTCCTTATTCATTGGCATATTGGATTAGATCAATCAATAGTCACATACTATTCACGATAACATCTTGTTTAGAATAATAAAAAAACCAGAGATACTAATAAAATTAGAGGAAAGACAGAACAAGACAGAGAAAAAATGTTAAGAACTCAATTATAGGGGCAGCAGAATTACAAAAAAATGATTGTGTTAGACATTTCTGGCTGTTCATTTTTCCAAGACAACAAACAACAAGGTTCTGTCCTACCTGCTGCCATTAAGACTCTCTATCACCTCCAAAAGTGATGATCTTCAAAAAGGTTCAGGTTACAAGATTAATTTTCCACTTGCTCAACAGCCAATGCTTTGTAACCCGAATCTCTTTACCCCACAATAGGCAAGCATGCTCTTAGTAAGCACGAAGTAAAATCTAACATCTAAGAAAAGAATTTCAGTGAGAAGTAACATTTCACAGTATTTTTTCTTGTGTGTGCCATGGATGAAGAGCATATGCATGATCTGCTACCATAATTCAGCTGCGGTTTTGCAATGTGTCAGTCTGAGCACTTGCATCAATTTAAAGAGCAAAATCAATGCTGCTGTTGTTTCCTGAAACTGCTAATGAGACACTCTTTCATTAATATACATGTTCTTCTACTTGCCTTTTAAACTGTATCCGAGACCCCAGACAATACAATGAAACAAACTGGAACTTACCTGTACGACTCCCGTACAAGAATCCAAGAAAATACATCCCTTTGGCTCCTTTGATATTTTTTCATCTTTATAAAAATTCATAATATATGAGTTATCCGACAACTGTGTCAGCTGGAAGTAGCGCTTTTTGAATGACTGAAGTGGTGGGGAAAAAAGAAAAATGAAAATTGTTGTGCTGCAAAATATTTTCACTGATACTTTATTCACAGGGTTTAAATAACAGGCAACTCCCGACTGCACTATTTTGCAGACACCACAATATTACTTTACTGTCATTTAAAATAACGTAATCAAACATAAGGTATAAACAGCTAAAATGACAATGGCAAACGAGTGTGCCTCTGCGGGGGATACAGATCCAAATGGAATAAGGAAAGAATAATGCTGTCTCCTTACCCGAACAGTAATGCTATTGTTTACAGTGCTGTTGAAATTCCCTTTATAAAGCCATCCAGACTTGTAAACTCCGGCTGCTAATCCTCCTCCTCCTCCTCCACCCCCACCACCTTTTGAAGATGAGTGGGATGTTGTATCCTGTATGGAAGAAATGATTAATATTGCATGGACTCGCTTTCTGAATTTTAAGACAAAAGACAACTGCAAAGTGTGAATATCTGCTTGACAACAAATCACCCTCTCATTCCTTTTGAAATAAGATGTTATTAGTATGCCTCCCATGCACAGGGTGAAATAAGAGACAAAGCCATTCCATTAATTTCAGAGGTATTTAAAATATGAAATATTTTATAGAAAATAATGAGCCTCAATTATCATTCTTCATTTGATATTAAAACAATAAATAACTCTTCCCCAGGGGAAAAAAAACACAAACCACCAAAAAACAGAATACATACTTCATCCTTATCCACATCTTCATGATCGATTTCAAAGGAATGTGATGGCAGTTTCTCTGGTCTACATTCACTTCTGGAAGGGGAGGAAAAATTTTATTTATTAAAAATAATTGTGTACTCCCTTTGTGAGGGAGGTAACCATCCCAAGCCCCCGTGGCAATGTCAGTAGACCTCTTGCTGTGATTCTACAGTCCCCTTTAAAAATCACTAGGTTTAAAATACAGCTTCTTTCTTAAGTCACATCTATCTTTGGGG